>PJEM01016308.1:0-26291 GCA_004023845.1 Helogale parvula | reverse complement strand
GCTCTCCCCAGACTCCGTGGAGTGGGAGGGGCGCAGTCTCTTGAAGGCGCTTCTCCGGAAAGCTGCGCTGGGGTGAGTATCCCACAGCTCCCCCCCCCCCCCCACAAGTCCCCGAGAGGGAGGCCCGGCCCAGGTCTGTGACACGCTCCTTCATCTTTGCCTTAGTGGGGAGCAGGTCCACATCCTGGGCTGTGAAGTGAGCGAGGAAGAGTTTCGTGAAGGTTTTGACTCCAGCATCAGCAGCCGGTAAGCGCAGATTGGGAGAGCGTCTGCTGGGTGGGGCCCTCCAAGGAAACTGCTCTCCAGCATGGTCATGGAAGAAATGGATACGGGTCTTTCGGGAGGCGAAGATTCGTAAGAGAAATGAGTGGCGAGTTAATGGAGAATCCAAAGCAGGGGCCATAGAAGCAGAGGGAAATGGAGCTTAATAAAAGGCTGCCGGTATAGTTTCGCACCAGAAGCTGTACGGGGCGGGGGGGAGGAATGAACACGTTCTGTCTTTTGAGGCATTCGGAATCTGGTGATGGTTAGTCTAGACGCGGATTCCAGATTTGCACCAACAGTGGCTCCAAGCCACTGAGCGATTTGTTCTAGAGGCAAAGGGTCCCGCGTATGCTAAAGTGGGGGCATAGGGAAGGCATGGCTGTTGACCGTGGGTGGAAGAGCTTCCTGAGACCGGACAGATAGCACAGGGTCTTAGCATGAAAATGAGTTCAGATGTCATCCCAAAGGCAGTGACAGTCATTTCAACATGTGAGTGGAGAGTGATAACCTCATACCGTTTGACTACTCCAGTGACCAATGTGGAGGATGGGTTGGAAGGGGGAAGGCTGCTGCAGTAACCAGGTTCACTCAGGGTGTGTGTGTGTGTGTGTGTGTGTGTGTGTGTGTGGAGCACCAGTTCTGAACCACGTGCTGTGACAGGCACAATAAATGAGACAGACGTGGTCTCTAATGTACTTTCAGGAAAGATGATAGGGATGACAGTAGCAGGGCGCCTGGGGGCTCAGTCAGTTGAGCCTCCGACTTCGGTTCAGGTCATAATCTCCCATTCTTGGGTTCGAGCCCCGCATCGAGCTCTATGCTGACAGCTCAGAGCCTGGAGCTTGCTTCGGATTCTGTGTCTCCCTCTCTCTCTCTGCCTCTCCCCCTCTCTGTCTCTCTCTGTCTCAAAAAGTAAATAAAACATTTAAAAAATTTTTGTTTAAGATAGTAGCAGTAAACAAGCATGGAGAATTTAGGGGGAAAGTAAAAGGACTCTAGCAGATAAACTGTCCAGGAGTTAAAGACTGATGTGGAATAGAGCCCAGGAGCCTCCCTGAACTCACCGGTGTGCCTGGATGAAAGAGATTACTTCCTAGGCTAGATAGCTCAGTAGTTCACATCTGTGTTCAGCTCTGATTTTTATCAGATCACGTGATAATAAAAGTGATGCTTCCTGCTAAGGTGACATTTACGAGAGAAGCAGAAGATAGAATGGAGGTGTCTGGGAACAGTTTTGGCCACTGTGAATCCGATCCCAGGATTTCTAACCAGCCTCCCCTTTCTTGTGGTGCCATTTTATCTATAGTTAGTACCCCATGACCTAATTCTTGATCTTCTCTAAACTGTCCTAGGAGCAGGAACCCTGAGTCACGTCCTGTCCTTTCCCTGTTCCTCCAGGGAGTGATACGAGTTAGGCCCCACTCAGGAAACGGTTGATGGGATGATAACTAACGTTTACCAAGCATTTCATGTGTGTCCAGGATTGTTCTAAAGCACCAGCGGTTGGTGTCCATGCAATCGTTCTACAAACGAAGAAACGGTTCTCGGATAAGTAGTTTATCAGTTAGGTGACCTTGGGCATAGGAGTAAAGCCGCACTTGGAGCTCAGGGCTTCCTGACACCCAAGTCTGTGCTCTCTACGTGCTCGTCTCTCTCTCTCAGTGTTAACTTTAAGTCGAAGAGAGCCACAGAGATCACAGGGTGAAGTTCAAGAGCAAAGGGAGGGGCTGTGTTAATAAGCTGTCTCCTGTTTTCCTTTCGCAGGCTGGTTTACCATGACCTCTTCAGAGATCCTCTCAACTGGTCACAGACTGGGGAAGCCCTTCCGGGGGGGCCCCTGGGAGCCTTGCAGGCCATGTGCAAGAGGGCGGGTCCCGGTCCTGTCACCGTGGCACTCGACTCGCTGAGCTGGCTGCTGCTCCGCCTCCCCTGTACCGCACTCTGCCAGGCCCTCTGTGCCCTGGGCCGCCAGCACACCTGCCCAGGTGAGGCCGCCTTCATCACGCCTCCTCGCACGCCTTCCCCTGCCCGGGAACGAGCCCCTTGCCTTCCTGAGAAAGAACGCAAGTAGGGATCGCCACTTGGGCCTTATTCCATCTCCTTGGCGTTTATTCTAGTTCCGGACTCCTCGGCAACGCCATCTACCAGTCACGCGTTTCTTCCTCTTCCAAGTTCGTTCTTCCTCATTGGTTTCATTTGGTCACTCAGCAAATAGGAATCATATGCCATGTGTCAGGCACAATTCTAGGTAACGGGCACGTGAAGACTGACTGTGGTCAGGCCTCTGTCTTCTCGGAGCCCGGAGCCCCAGAAAGGATGCAGACAAGGGAGCAGTTGGAAGACAGTGTGATAAGAGCGGGGATGGTGGAGGAACATGCACAGAGTGCTCTGAGGAAAGAACTCTCTCAAAGAGGAAAGGGTTAGCCCGGCAGATTTGGCCAGATCAGGGGCCCTGGGAGGAGCCCTGTGGTGTGCTGTGGGTTCTAGAATGTACCGTGCAGTCGGCCGCCCAACTTTGTATGAAGGAGCTCAAACTGCTCCATGTTTCCGTTTACTCTTTAGAAGTGGGGGGAGGGGTGAATCTGTGGTACTAGGGTGACCTATTTGATTTTTTTTAATGTTTATTTTTGAGAGAGACAGAGTGTAAGTCGGGGAGGGACAGAGAGAGAGGGAGACACAGACTCTGAAGCAGCTCCAGGCTCATAGATGTCAGCAGAGAGCCCGATGTGGGGCTTGAACTCACAAACCATGAGATCATGACCTGAGCCGAAGTCCAGCGCTTAATCAGTCGAGCCCCTGGGGCACCTGGAATGAACCATTTAGAATCACTGTTCTTGGGGCGCCTGGGTGGCTCACTCGGTTGAGCGGGCGGCTTTGGCTCAGGTCATGATCTCACGGTTCATGGGTACGAGCCCCGCGTCAGGCTCTGTGCTGACAGCTAGCTCAGAGCCTGGAGCCTGTCTTCAGATTCTGTGTCTCCCCCTCTCTCTGACCCTCCCCTGCTCAAGCTGTCTCTCTCTCTCTCTCTCTCTCTCAAAAATAAATAAAACATTTTTAAAAAATTTAGAATCACTGTTCTTGTAGGTCAAACACGGAGGGTCAAGGATCCAACCCGAAAGCATTCAGCACAGCGAGTGCCTAACGCTCTGCGGTCAGGTGTGAGTGCGCATGCGCACCCCATAGAAGGCAGAGGCTGAAGGCAGAGACAGCGGGAGGGGACAAAGGCGCTGACTGGGATGGCGGTCAAGTTTCAAAAGCTGCAAGTAGTTCAGTTTTGTAAGAGATGAGGGTGGAAAGTAAGAGGAAGGGGTTGACTCCGTCCCAGGGGGCCATGCGGCAGGGGCTCCGAGGACTAGAGTCAGCCTAGGCCTGGCTCAGATGCATGCTGGGAGGGGAGGGCAGAAGGAGGCTCTGCAGCACGGGGGACCCCAGCCGGGGAAGTGAGGATTGTGGCGGAGCAGCGACAGACCGAGGGGCTCCCCGGCCTCCTCCCTGAATGTCCCCCACTGCCCATGCGCCCACACTTGTCGTCTCTGCAGGTGGTGGCCCCGCAGTGGAGCCAGTGCGCGTGCTGGGCCTGCTGCACAGCGAGCTCCATGGCCCGGGCCCCCAGGGAGCGCTGAGCAGCCTTGCCCAGGCCGAAGTGACCCTGAGCGGGACAGCAGGCCAGGCCTCGGCCCACATCCTCTGTCGGAGGCCACGACAGCGCCCCAGCCACGAGGTCAGGAGAACCCCAGGAGCTCTGGGGGTGGGGGTCAGACCGAAGGGGAGTCTTAGCTGGAAGAACAGTGAGAAAGCTGATGTGACTGAGCACTTCCCTGCGTCTCCGTTGTGTCCTTTCCCTCCTAATCCTCCCTGCGCCCTGGGAGGTGGATTGCCTCGTTACCCCCTCGCCCAAGGTCACAGAGAGTAAGTGCTGGAGCCAGGATTTGAACTCAGGATTGCCTGATTCGGATCCTGTGAGCTTAACCAAGAGATCTCGTCTCCCAAGAAATGGCACACCTGGAGCATGGAGGGAGAGCCCAAAGGGAAGGGCAGGAGCTGAAAGCGGTTACACTCACGATGGGGGGCTGGGGGAGGGCAGTTGTTCTTTCTGGTTTGTTCGGTGGGGTGGGAAAAACCTGTTAATACTCTTTCTTCCCCCCAGACTCTGTGGTTCTCCATCCTGCCTGACTTGAGCCTGGATCTCCAAGGGGGACCCCCGCTAGAGCGCCACCCAGTTCCTCACCTGCCCCCGGTATCTCAGGTTCAGGGCCAGAACAGGGGATGGAGTTTGGGGGTCTGGTGAAAGGAGAGCCTGAAAACTGCCGGCGGTGGGGGTGGGGTCAGGGATCCAGCCATGCGGCCGTGGCAGCATCCTTTGTACCTGCAGGTGGACCCCACAACCCACTTGACCTTTAACCTTCACCTGTCCAAGCGCGAGAGAGAAGCCAAGGATAGCCTGACACTGCCCTTCCAGTTCAGCTCCGAAAAGTAAGGTTGGGGGCCGGACGCCTGGGTTCCTGCCTAGAGCCCCGCATCTGGGCCTGAGAGGTGGGGCCCAAGTTATTGATTAACCTCAGACTTTATAGGGGCTGAAGTCCACGTCCAGAGACAAGCCTGGGGAGTGGTTCTGTCCCCACTCCTGCCCCAACAAGGCTAAAGGGCCTTTATGTCTCTCTTCTCGCCATCAGAGCCTTGGGTCACAGAGCAGTCGGGTCTGGGCTGAGCCAGACCAGACCCTGGGGGGGTGGCCCTGCCCCCCTCTAGGCGCAGTGTTACTGGGAGGGCAGGAAGCGGGTTGGGCGTGGCAGAGACAGGTTAGTAACGGCTTCGGTACATGCCTGTTGTTCTGTGCCCAGTGCGTGGGTGGTTCGTGAAGCAAGACTGCGCCAGGATCCTTGCCCTCCAGCTGCTAAGAACGTTAGGAGAGCAGGGCTGGGCTCTGTCCCGCTACGGGGGGCGGACGGGGGTCCTAAGTAAACACGGAAGTCAGAGAAAGGGGCTTGGACCAAGAAAACATGGAAGCCAAAGAGTGAGTGAGTCCATCACCAGGGAGAGAGTATCCAGACAGGACCCAGCACCCACCCCCCCACCTCTCCCCCCAGACAGCAGGCTCTGCTGCGCTCCAGGCCCGGCCAGGCCACCAGCCACATCTTCTACGAGCCAGATGCATACGATGACCTGGACCCAGAAGACCCGGATGATGACCTGGATGTCTGATGGGCAGACTTGCCTACCCTGGAGTCAGAAGTGAAGAGGAAGACCTTGGACCCACAGCCATCCTTTCATTGTTTGCCATGGCCTGACTCTGTCCCTGCCCCACCTTTGTTCCTGTGTCTGGAGGTCCTGCCCTGTACCCGAGTCCGGAAGTAGCTTCCAGGCAGGACAAAAAGTGGGAGGAGGCAGAGGGGAAGGTGAGAGAAGAGAGACCCCTCCCCTCCCAGCCTAATAAAGTCTTTTTTTTTTTTGTACCATAAAGGAAACTTTGGTAGCCACCTCGGCCAGAGCGGGGGCGGAAGGACTAAAGGATGGGAAGGGGGGGAAGCCAGGCGCCTGAGTCGTTGGGAATCAACAGTGTTGGGGCCCAAGCGACCACGAAACAGTGCCATGGGGAGGGCCTTGCACACCTTTGGGCCCGCTACATGCTGCTGTGAACTGAACCAGGTGTGCTGGAAGGTTCCGGGCTCCGGGCAAGGATCTGGGTTGGAAGAAAGCAGGAGGCCCCAAAGGGGGAACAACAAAAGCCTACTTTCCAAAACTTACTTTTTTATTCCTGTACAAAAAGCACACCCTCCCCTTTTTGTGTCCCTCACCCAACCCCCAAGGGGGAACTGTACACTGTGCGGGCGCAGGGGTGCCGGGCCTCTGCTCTGCTCGGCGCCCCGCCCACGGCCGGCTCAGCTACCTGGGCGCACGGTAGGCTGCCAGGCCAGCCCAGGGGGTCCCAGGTCACACGTACTCCTTGGCAGAGTTGGGCTTGGGGTAGGAGTGGGGTGCTCGGTACCCAGATTTGCTCTCACTCCCGGGACAGGAGCAAGAGAGCAGCGCGCCCCCCAGGATGACCAGGGCAGACCCGGCCCAGCCAATGAAGATGGCGGGACCGAACTCGTACCTATGGAGAGAGGGGGTGGGGGTCAGACACCGGCCTTTCCTGGAGGGGAGCCAGACCTGCCGCCCCTTAGGAGTCGGGCTCCCGTACTTACTTCACATTCATGGGGACCAAAGGGTTATAAAAGTCTGTGACAATCTGGTGGCCATACCAGGAGCAAGCTGTCAAGGCAGCAAGACCTGGGGGAAAGAATGACTCTCAGGTTAGGAGACCCCACACTGGCGCCTCGCACCCCGACGCCAGGGCTCAGGGGACGGCCCGGGCCCTCCTCGGACCTGCCGCTCACCTGCCACGATGAAAATGATGCCTCCGGTCATGGCTATCCGGGCCTTCTTCACCTTGTCGTCGCCCCCGCAGCTTGTACACTTCATGCCCATCGTGGCCACGAACATGGCCAGGAAGCCCAGCACCAGGGACACCACCATGAGGGCTCGGGTGGCCTGTATGGCCGCTGCAGGGAAGGGGGAAGGACGCCCTCGTCGCTGGAAACCCCTTGGGCGTCCAAGGCCCGCGCGCGCGCGGGTGGGTCCCGCCCCCTCCGGCTCCGCGGCCTTCCCGCTCCGCCCCGCCCTGGCTCTGCCCTCGGACCCGCCCGGGGCGCGAGGGTTTCGGCGAAACCGCCCCGGCTTGGGGGGGGGGGGGGCAGGAAAGGGCCCGCGGACGGGGGCGGGCGGCGGCGGGCGGAGTCCCCGCAGGGGCCGCCGATCCCGGCCCGCGCGGCCCAACTCTGACCCCCACTATCGCGGCCACCGGGTCTGTGGCTTCGGCTAATCGGCCGATAAGATTACAGGCCGCAGGCGGCTGCCCACGTCGGACGGCGCGCACAGCCCTCTGCGGCCCCCGCGCCCTCCGCCCCGCGCCGCCTTTTGTCCGAGAGAAAAGGGCGGGAGACGGAGGCCGCCACCGGCGCAGGGCGGCGCGGGAGGAGAGACCAGGAGGGGGCTGGGCCGCGGGGGGAGAGGGGCGAGGCCGACGTGAGCGCCCACCCCACCCTCTACCTCCCACCCCCGGCCCGGTCCGGCCGCTTCCGCGTCCAGCTCCCCGGCAACCCCGGGCGTCGGGGCCTCGCGCGCGGCCCCGCACCCCGCCCCGCGTCCTCGTTCCCGGGCGCGTCCGCCCCGTCGGCCTCGCGGCCTTACCCGGCAGGGCGAGCACCGAGTCGTACATCTTGCAGCTCATCATGCCGGTGCTCTGCGTGACGCAGTCCATCCACAGCCCCTTGTACATGGCCTGGGCCGTGATGATGTTGTCGCCCGCGTACGAGCTCATCTGCCACTGCGGGATGGCGGTGCACGCCACCAGGCCCACCCAGCCCAGCAGGGCCAGGGCAAAGCCCAGCAGCTGCAGGCCCGAATTGGCCATCTTCGCCTTCAGAAAGGCCTGGGGACGCCGGGCGGGCGACCCTGCGGTAAAGCAAACCCACCTCGGGGGGGCAGCCCCACAGAAAGCGGCGGGTCACCCAAAGTTTGGGTTCGAGTGACCAGATCTTTTTGTCACTCGGGAAATAAAAAAATCCACAAATCGATCCTTCAGGCTGGGCAAGGGTCTCACAGCTGCGCCCGGAGACTAGTGGTCGAAAAAGCGATCCGGCGACGGCCAGGCGGTCCCCTCCGGCGTTCCCCGCACCCTACGCGGACAAAAGGCGGAGGGACGGTGTGCGCCGGGTCCTGGGTACTGGAAGTCCCCAAAGTGGTCTGGGCGGTCGGCGAGGTGGCTCGGCGGTGGGCGGGCAGGTGCGGCGGACAGGTGCGGCGCACCTGAGTTTATGTAGGGCTGCAGGGGCGCGCCCCCGCGGGCAACGGGAGCGCGGGGAGGGGGGAGGCGGGACCAGAGGGCGGCCGAGGGTGACCTGACGTCACCGAAGGGACACTCACCTGAGCCGGAAGTCCTGGCCCCCACCCCTCCTTGCCCAGGTGAAGAGGAAGAAACCTGAGCGCCGGGGTCACGCCCCTTCTCCTGCCCGGCTTGGATTGCGGGTAGGGAGGAGGTGGCGGCTTCCCCAGAGTTCCAAGCTTGGAGTCACCCGCTCCAGACTGGACTTCCTTGGGCACCGGGACGCCCCTTCCCTTCTCCCGGGCAGGTGCGCCTGGGGCACCGCGGCACCGGAGCCGGGGGACGCCCTGGGCCCCTCGGCCCCGCCTTCCCACCCCGCCCCTCCGCGGGGACTCTTGGTTTCTACTCTAGGCGCTCTTTGTCCTGCCCTACTTTCGCCCCCACCCTCCGCTCTTCTTTTTCTTCCCTCGGCTCTCCTGAGCGTCCCCACCTTCGGGACTCCAATCCGTCAGAACTCCCCTCTTCGGCAGCCTCCTTGGATTCTTCGTTAGCAAGGCGACGGCCCCAGCAGCGCCCTGCACCCGGAGCCCCCTGGCCGCACCCTCCTACCCTGTCCTCCAGCTGACACCTGGCTTCCAGACGCCCTCGACGCCCCCATCTTCTTGACTGTCCATTCCAATCCCTGTCCCTGACCTGCCTAGGCCCTTGGCGCCCCACCTCCAGGGGGTCACGATCCGCGCCTGCTTCAGGGGTCCTTCCCAGCAAAAGGAAAACACTGAGGCCAGAAGTCAGAAGAGGGTGGGGAGTGGGGTCAGGCCTAGGTGACATTCTTGGCCACACCTGTCGTTCCCTTCCCTTGGAGATTTTCCAAACCTGTCCTCCACTCCCCTCCCCCCCAACTGCCTCAGCCTTACACGCAATTCCCTTTCCTTCCTTCTGAATCGACCTGACTCTGTGCGCCTTCCCCTTGGCCTGCGGGGCTGTCCTGCCTTGAGTCTACCTTGGAGCCCCTTCTTGGCCTGGAGCCCCCCAGCGCTGCCTCACTGCCCCCTTGCCCTGAGTCCTGCCTACCCACCGCTCCTCCACTCGAGACCCACACCTTTCCAGCCCCCTCTCCATGTCTCTCTCCTATTTTTTCCCTCCACTCTCTCACATTTCCCATTTCTCTTCCTCCTCTCAAACATTTCTCTGTAAGGCTCTCCTTTGATGCAGTAAAAATATTAAAGCCCCTATAGAGCTAATTACTCGCTTTTCTATAAAATGCAGAATTTAATGAACTCTTTGTTATTTGTTTTTAAATACTTTTTTGATTAATTGTGAGGTTTTTTAAAGCTATCTCTTTTTTTAATAGAATTTATTTTGAGACAGAGAAAGAGAGTCTGAGCAGGGGAGAGGCAGAGAGAGGGAGAGAGAGAATCCCAAGCAGGCTCGGCACTGTCAGCCGCAGAGCCAATGTGGGGCTCGAACCCACAAGCAGTGAGATCATGACTTGAGCCAAAATTGATAGTCAGAAGCCCAATCAACTGAGCCACCCAGACGCCCCGAGTTTGTTTATTTATTTAAAGGTCCTTTCCAGGTGCAAAATGTTATATTTCTCATTACTGAAGTATATCCAGTATCCAGTGAATTTGTCTTCAAGTTCACTGCCACGACCTCAGGCCAGCCCACGACCTCCACCTCTAGCCTGCACATCCCCACTGCCTCCAAACCTTCCCGCTTGTCCTCCTGAACCTGTTCTCCAGAAGTGAACTTTTTTGTTTGTCTGTTTCAAACTTAGGTCTTGTTACTTTCTGTTTAAAATTCTTAATTTAAAAAAAATTTATGTTTTTTATTTATTTTTGAGAGACAGAGAGAGACAGCTTGAGCAGGGGAGGGTCAGAGAGAGAGAGAGACACAGAATCTGAAGCAGGCTCCAGGCTCTGAGCTGTCAGCACAGAGCCTGACGCGGGGCTTGAACTCACGAACTGTGAGATCATGACTTGAGCCGAAGTTAGACATTTAACCAACTGAGCCCCCCAGGGGCCCCCCAAAATTAAAATCCTTAAAATAGGGTGCGCCTGGGGGGCTCAGTCAGTTGAGCATCCAACTCTCAATTCCAGCTCAGGTCCTCATCTGCCGGTGTGTGAGTTTGAGCCCCGTGACCGGCTCTGAGCTCACAGTGCAGAGCCTGCTTGGGATTCTCTCTCTCCCTCTCTCTCTGCCCCTCTTCCACTCGCTCCCATGAGTTCGCACTATCTCTTTCAAAATAGATAAACTTAAAAAAATTAAAATAAAAATAAAATCCTTAAAATCTTCCAAGTTCTCTCTTCTGCTCCTGCCGCCCTACTGGGTTTGGCAAGTACATGCCAGGTGGAGGCTCCTGGGATGTGCCTCAGCCATACGAGCCTTCTCTCTGCTCCTGACGGGTACCTCTTTGACTATTTTCCTTCACACACTCTGTTCTCTGTGCCTGGATGCTCTTTGCCATGTCCCCCTGCCCTCCTTCCTGTGCCCACGAACCGACTCATCCTTCAGCCATCAGCTGGATACCGCCTCTCCTGGGAGGCCTGGCCCGACGCCCCACCTCGCCCCAGCCTGAGTCATATCCCTGGGAGAATGCGCTCACTCACCACTATTTGTGCTTTAACTGTACAACTTCTTATCACAGACGCTATTTACTCTGCATGCCTATTTATTCAATGTCAGTCTTCCACTGTCGATGCCTCCGGGTTTATCACCAATAAATATTTGATGAATGAATGAAAAAAAACCCTACAAATTAACAGTATTCTCATCCACTTGTTCAAATATTTCCTGAGTGCCCATGTAAGGCAGCGAGCGGGCCCTGCGCGAGACACCAGACTCACACGAGGACACTGCCCTCCTGTCACTTGGGTTCCAGAGGGAGGAAGTAGGCCGTAAAGGCGTAAATAAGATGGCACATGTTTTAAAGGCAATAAAATAGGGCAATGGGATGAGGTTGGGTCTGCTGGAGGGAGACTTTCTAGGAAGTGGCCTGCAGGGAACCAGCCAAGAGAAAGCCATGGTGGGTGAAGGGAAGGGCAAGTGCGGAGTTCCTTTGTGATTTTGTGGTATTCTTTTTTTTTTTTTAATTTTTTTGTAATGTTTACTTATTTTTGAGAGAGACAGAGCATGAGCAGGGGAGTGGCAGAGATAAAGGAAGACACAGAATCGGAAGCAGGCTCCAGGCTCTGAGACATCAGCACAGAGCCCGACCTGGGGCTTGAACCCACGAACCGTGAGATCATGACCTGTGCCGAAGTCGGACGCTTATCCGACTGAGTCATGCAGGCGCCCCTGTAGTATGAATTTAAAGCAGGCTCTGTCAACCTCAGCACCATGGACATTTGGGCCCAGATAACTCCTTGTTGCAGGTGACTTCCTGTCCGTTACAGGATATTTAGCAGCATCTTTGACTTCTATTGATTAGATGCCGGGAGGAGGACCCTCCACCTAGTCCCAGGGTGACAATCCAAAATGGCTCCCGACGTTGCCAAAGTCCAGGTGATGGGAAGGGCAAGGTGGGTCCCGGCGTAGAGCCGCTGATTTAAAGTGCAGCCAGGCAGCATCTCCGCTGTCCTGCTCTGGTGGGCCTCCAAGTGAACAGCTGGGTACAAGGAACAAGTAGATGGGTGGTTGGACTTGACCACGGTTGGGATTTGGCTACAAATCAAGCGGAAGGA
Organism: Helogale parvula; assembly: GCA_004023845.1. Lineage (NCBI taxonomy): Eukaryota > Metazoa > Chordata > Mammalia > Carnivora > Herpestidae > Helogale > Helogale parvula. The sequence goes on along the minus strand of PJEM01016308.1, from coordinate 14,480 downwards.
GTTTAAGGCATCTGCCCGAGAGTGTTTTATGTGTTCGAGCACGGAGGTACATTGGGTCATAAGGAAAGTAAACGCGAAAGGGGTTGGGGTGGTGGAAAACAGGGTGGATGCTGTGGAGGTCTGCACTACGAGACGGGGCGGGGCGGCGCCATGCCTGAGCTGCCTGAGCGGGCTGGGAGGGGGCAGTGGGAGGTGGGAGGCTTGAATTCAGTGCAGTGGGGGCGGCTGTTTGGGGAGATGCCAGAGCCGAGGGGAGGGGCCTGAGGAGAGGGCGCCTCGGCCTATGACGGGGCGGAGCCGGACTGGTTTTGAAGTCGCCCACGGGGTCGACGGGAAGAGAAGGGGGGGCAGACGACTCGCCAGGTGCTGCAGTCATCAGTGCACGTGGGTGAGTGACCAGGCTGGGAGACCCGGCAACTACCAGAGGTAGAGGGTGATCCGCCCGCAGACTTGAACTTCAAAGGAGCGGAGGATTTTAAAGGATGAAGGAAGAGGAATGGTCTAGAAGTAGCAGTAGGGGCAGTCCTGCAGCTCCAGCCCCTGAAGCATGAGAAATAAACCAAAATTCAGCCTCTACTAAGAGGCCTGATGGAGCAGCACCTGGCTGGTCCAAGCAGTGGCACATCCGACTCTTGATGTCAGGGGTCAGGCGTTCGAGCTCGACGTTGGGTTTGGATATTACTTAAATAAATAAAACTTAAGGGCTGTCTGGGTGGCTCAGCTGGTAAAGCATCTGACTTCAGCTCCAGCTCAGGTCATGATCTCTCAGTTTGTGAGTTCAAGCCCCACATCGGGTTCTGTCTCAGCTCAGAGCCTAGAGCCTGCTTTGGATTCTGTGTCACCTTCTCTCTCCTTCCTTTCCCACTCATGCTCTGTCTCTCTCTTCTTCAAAAATAAATTTAGGGGGCGCCTCAGTGGCTCAGTCGGTTAAGTGTCAGACTTCAGCTCAGGTCATGATCTCACAGTTCGTGGGTTCGAGCCTCCTGTCGGGCTCTGTGCCGACAGCTCAGAGCCTGGAGCCTGCTTCGGATTCTGTGTCTCCCTCTCTCTCTCTGCCCCTCCCCCTCTCATGCTCTGTCTCTCTGTCTCTCAAGAATGGAAAAACGTTAAAAAATAAAAAATAAAATAAATTTTTTAAAAATCTAAAAGATAAATAATAAATAAAACTTAAAAAATAATAAAAAGTAAGACATCACAAAGAAGGGCCCGTTCTCCCAGGAACGGAAGGCCTTCGCAGTTAGAAAACCCACCCATGTGAATCCACCACATTAATTGGCCAAAGAAATAAAATTATATAGTTACCTCCACTGGTAATTTAAAGAAGCATTTGATAAAGTTCAACACCTACTTATGATAAGAACTTCTAGCAAACAAAGATTAGAAAGGAAATTCTTATACCTCGTGAAGAAGTCTTAGGCTCATCTCTTTTATTTTTGGGAAAAGGATGAAGAAAGTCACTGTTCTTGCTTTTGTTTGGATCAAGTTCTGGAGGTCTCGATCACTACTACAAAGAAATAAATGAAGTAAGTCATACAATGATTGAAAGGGACAAAATAAAAGTTTCTGGTGTTATAACTGTCTACTTAGAAAAGTGGCTCAGTCGGTTAAGCGTCTGACTTAGGCTCAGGTCATGATCTCGCGGTTTGTGGGTTTGAGTCCCACATCGGGCTCTGTGCTGCCACCACGTGGAGCCTGCTTGGGATTCTGTCAGCCTCTCTCTCTGCCCCTCCCCCCTTGCTCCTTATCTCTCTCTCTCTCTCAAAAAAAAAAAAAAGGGAATAGAATCAAGAGACACTATTAGTACCAGCAAGACCTTCAGCAAGGTCACTGTATACAAGATCCACCTATCAGGAAAAAAAATGCCTAATATTTTACTACCCAGTAATAACCAATTAGAAAATACAACATAAAATAATATTCAATTTGCATCAAAGTTATAAGGCATCTAGGAATTAACCAAGTATTGACAAGACCTCAGTGGGGAATAAAAGTTTAATTCAAATAAAGGACATAGATGACTTGGATGAATAGAGGAAAACAGCCCACGATGTTAAATGGGATGATTTAATATTATAAAGATATCAGCTATATCCAGAAAAGTTAATAATTCTATATATTACCAGTAAAATCCAATTTAAAATACTTATTCAGAGACAGCATGCACGTGAACGGAGGAGGGGCAGAGAGAGAGGTGGATCTCCAGCAGGCTCCGCACAGTCAGTGCAAAGCCCGACCCCGGGCTCAAACTCACAGACTTGGAGATCATGATCTGAGCCAACATCAGCGCTTAACTAACTGAGTCACCCAGCGCTGTGTAGTATTAACGCAAGAACAGTCAGGGGCGCCTGCGTGGCTCAGTGGGTTAAGCATCCGACTTCGGCTCAGGTCATGATCTCACAGTCCGTGGGTTTGAGCCCCAAGTCAGGCTCCATGCTGACAGTTCTGAGCCTGCTTGGAGTCCTCTCTCCCTCTCTCTCTACCCCTCCCCTGCTCATACTCTGTCTCTCTCAAAATAAATAAACTTAATAAAAGAGAAAAATAAATTGCTTCCCAAACACCCCAAACAAGGAAGTACTCCAGATGGATTTAAAATACCCAAATATGGGACACCTGGCTTTGTCAGTGGAGCGCGTGACTCTTGATCGTGAGGTCGTAAGTTTGAGCCCTATGTTGGGCATGGAGCTTACTTTAAAATAAATAAATCAGTATATAACCCGAATGTGAACAGGACAATCATAGTTATTGGAATAAAAAGCAAAAGAATATTTTTGTGGTGCAGAGATGGAAAAGAATATATGCAAATTTTCAAAATCACAAACCATAATGAGAAAATCTGTCATTTGACTACACCAAAATTAAGGATTTATTTATTTTTATTTACTTATTTTGAAGGGAGCAGAGGGGGGGAGGGACAGAGAATCCCAAGCAGGCTCCGAGCTGTCAGCACAAGCCCGACACGGGGCTTGAACTCACGAACCACAAGATCATGGCCTGAGCTGAAGTCTGACACTCAACCAACTGACCCACCCCACATGCCCCAAAATTAGATAGAATTTTGATTAGAATGAGAGAAAATATTCACGATGTCCAAATCTGACCAAAAAACTGATGTTTTGTTTTTTAAGTCATTTATTTTGATAGAGACAGAGACAGAGCGAGTGCAGCGGGGCAGAGAGACGGAGAGAGAGGATCCCAAGCAGGCTCTGCACTGTCAGCACAGAGTCAGATGCAGGGATCGAACTCACGAACTGTGAGATCATGGTCTGAGCTAAAACCCAGAGTCGGACACTTAACCGACTGAACCACGCAGGCACCCCAAAAAGGAATGAACTCTTTTTTTTTTTTTTTTGAGAGACAGATAGACAATGTGAGCAGGGGAGGATCAGAGAGAAGGAGACATAGAATCCGAAGCAGGTTCTAGGCTCCAAGATAGCGATCAGCACGGAGCCCGATGCAGGGCTCGAACCCACGAACCGTGAGATCATGACCTGAGCCGAAGCCAAATGCTTAACCAACTGAGCCACCCCAGGCGCCCCAGGAATGAACTCTTGAGACACACAACAGCATAGGTGAATTTCAAAAGAATGAAGCCAGACTCCCCCCCACAAAAATACATCTGTATGTTTCTATTTGCATGAAATTCCAGAAAAGGCAGAGGGCCCTATAATAAATGACAGCATTGGTTGCCTACAGCGGTGGGTGAGAGGGCTGTGGGGAGGGATTACAAAGAGTAGAGGAAACCCTGAGGGATGATGGATATGTCCATTATCTTAATGACGGGGATGGTTTCACGGGTGTAGACATGGGTCAAAACGTAACAAATTGTACACTCGAAATATGTGCAGTTTATTGTTTGTGAATTATACCTCGATAAAGCCATTAAAAAAAACCCAACAACCTTACTGAGGCCCGTCTGCTCTAAGCACCGTATGAGTGCTACATTCTTCCCCTTCATTAAAACCCTAAGATGTAGATCCTATTATTATCTCCCTTCTCAGTTTACAGATGAGGTAAATAAGACACAAAGAGCTTAGGTAACTTTCCCAAGGGCACAAAGTTACCAAGTTTGGAAGGGCACTCAAGCTCAGGCAGTGTGAGCCCAGAGTCCATATGCTTTTTTTTTTTTTTTAATGTTTGTTTTTGAGAAAGAGAGAGCAGGCAGGGGAGAGGCAGACACAGAATCTGAAGCAGCTCCAGGTTCCGAGCTGTCAGCACAGAGCCCGACGCGGGGCTTGAACTCATGGACCGTGAGATCATGACCTGAGCCCAAGTCTGACGCTTAACCGACTGAGCGCCCCACACGCCCCCCAGGGTCCGTACTTCTAACTGCGATGCGTCTGGCCCTCGCTGAGAGGCTGTGACTCGAGGGGATGCCTCTTGCACTGTGACGGGGCGTGGAGACAGGGACAGTCATTCCTCAGAGCAAGCTGGGAGTACTTAGTCAAAGTAGGTACGAGGGTGTCCTATGACTCAGAAATTCCACTTGTGTAGACAGATATAAATAATACTAGACACACAGATCACAGATGTACCTTCGAAGAGGCTCTCCTAGGAAGCCATGACAACCCCTGTAGGAAATGTGCGTTGCCATTTGCTGTTCGTGAGTTCGAGCCCCGCATCGGGCTCTCTGCTGTCCGCACAGAACGCGCTCTCTCTCTCTCGCCCTCTCTCTCTCAAAAATAAAGATAAGCATTTAAAAACAAAATAAAAACAAGACATTGATCAACAAAGATAATGCACCAAGAGCTGTGTCACTCATTCAGTCCTCTGCACCTCAGACCCTGCTCTGTGGACAAAACGTGGTGAGGACCGAACAGGGGAGATGACATTGCTGGAGCTCAAGAATCAGGTTGCCTTCCAGAAACTGGAAGCCAAATGGTCCTGTGAAGTAGGAGCAGAAGGTAGTGGCGGGGAGGGGGGAGGGGGGAGGGGGGTACCCTGGCTTTCTCCTGCCCCCCTCCCACCTCCATCTCTCACCTATCATGGGCTGAACCCAGCCAGAAGGCACTGGTCACAGGCACTTGGAAAACAAAAGCCGGTAGGGAGGAGCTCCCCATGGCAGAGGGCTATGGCTGATTCTATCAAGAAGCAAGATACATGCGCACACACGCACACAGACACACACGCTCCGATGCAAAGACCTCCCCCCCCCAGGGTCATGCACCTCTCCTCTCCTTCCTGTCTTCTATCAGCAACCTCGTGCCCACCTTCCAGGCCATCCTTCATTCTCCCTCCCAGCTCTCCTGATTTCGCTCCTGTCTAGAAGTGCCGCTGAGAAGCATGGGAAACACAGTGTGCGCACGGAGCAGGAGGGTGCCCGGAGCAGGAGGGTGCCCGGAGCAGGAGGGTGCCCGCACAGACGGAGCCCGGACCTCACCTGGGACCCTGACTCGTCATCTGCCCCCAAGCTGCGCCTCCTTTACTCCCTCCTCTCTTTCAGGCCCCTTGCTTGGCTTTTCCCCCCCCCCCCCCCTCCTTTGTAGCATCCCTACACCCCTGGGTCCTCACCGGTCCTTCCTGCTTCCATCAATGGCTTCCACTCCTTTCAGCTCAGAAAGGACTGGTATTCCTCAACCTTCAGACCTTAGTTCTTCATCTACAGCCCCTCGGCCAGATGGAGGGGGGGGGGCCAATCCCCCAGTAGTTCCCTCCTTTGTGACGCTTCCCAGACTGTGCTCTTGGCCCTAAGAGCCAGACCCTCATGCCATTCATTCAACACTTACTGAGTGCCCACCACTAAGGCTGTGTGCTGGGGGCACAGAGAGAAACAAGGTGACCTATGCTCAAGGCTGAAGTACTGAGGGGAAAAAAATGACAATCTTCTATGCTAGGGACACATGGCTTTCTCCCCCCCCCCCCAGAGGAAGGCCAGGAAAGATTTCAGAGAGGAGGTGGGCATTTTTTTGAAGGGTAATCAGGAGTCCTCTGGTTTTCTAGGCTGAGAGATTCACACAGCAATCCCAGGATATCCGTACCCAAGATACAAATGGCAGACAGAACAGGGTGTTCTGGGCACAAGGAGTTAGGTATTGGGGTGCCTGGCTGGCTCAGGGGGTCAAGCATCCAACTTCGGCTCAGATCAAGATATCACGAAGTTCAAGCCCCACACTGGGCTTGGGCTGACAATGCAGAACCTGCTTGGGATTCTCTCTCTGCCTCTCTTTCTTTGTCCCTCCCCGCCTTGTGCTCACTCTCTCAAAATGAACTTAAAGGGGGCAACAAAGAACCAGAGAGTTTTGGGGGCAGGAGTGATGAAGTTGAACTTTTTGCCTTGAACTCAAGTCCCCCAAGTCAGGGCAAGGAAGGAGCAGGAGGTGTGGTGGTCTGGACCACGGCGGCAGCACTACAGGAGAGAAAGAGAAACGTTCAGTAACTAACTGGATGAAGATGGAGAAGGGCAAGGGAGGAGGAATCAAGCATGACCCGTGGGATTCTCCCAGGAGTGACAGGGCGGCTAACGCGACTGTGCGCTCGGATGAAGTCAGGAGGAAGAGCGAGCCTGCGCGTGCTGATCAGCGCAGCGGAGTTCTCGGATCCGGAGCTCCAGAACTAGGTCTGAGCTGGAAGCCTTTTGGAGGCGGACCGCAGAGGCGCAAGCGGCCGGAGACGACTGTGCCCGGAACCGCTGCGGATCCTCGCTCGCCCCGCAGGTGGCGCCACAGCCCCGCGCTTTGGGGACTCGAGGGCTACTCGGCGCGTTCCAAAGGCTGCGCCAACTCTAGGTCACGCCCTCCTCGCTCGGGGTTCAGACCCGGAGCGGCCTCCGGAGAGCGTGTCCAAGTCGTCCACGCGGCCGGCACATTGGTGGCGGCTCAGGGACCTCAGGCTGATGGCGTGACTGGTGTGACCAGCTGTCCCTCGGGCCGCCTCCAGGACCAGTGTGGGGACCGGGTGTAGGGGAAGGGCCAGATTAGGAGCAGGGGTACAGAGAAGGACCATCAGGCCCACATGCGCACCCCACTAGGAGCGGGATTTCCTGTCCACCCCCACACCCGGGCCGCCCCCGCGTGGGAAGCGCGTCTCGGACCCTTTAAGGCTCCATCTCCCTGCCCTCCCCCTCCCGGGACAGGCCGGGACACCCGGGACCTGACATTTGGCATCTCCCAACGTGGGAGCTAAAAATAGCCGCGGGGGGTTACTCCAGGCCATTGTTCCCCAGGCACCCCGCGCCGCACCTCGAGTGCGCTGCGTCGGGCCGCCGGACTTCTGTCCCGGGCCAGCCTACCTACCTCATCCCCTCCTCCCGGACCCCGCGGTCCCAACCCGCAAGGCAGGGCACCCAAATCGCCTCTTCGGCCCCAACCCGGGCTGCTGGGCGGAGTCTCCACACGAGGTGGGGCGGGGCCTTCTGTGTCCGGGGACCTGGTCTCCAAAAGTCCCCGCGGGAGGCGGGCGGGAACCCTCGGGGCGTGTCCTGTCGGGCACGTCGAAGAGGCGTGGTCTCGCCGGCCCCACCCGCTCCCCGGTGCCAAATTCTAAACCCCAGGCCTAGGGAGGGGCGTGGCCTTCTGGGGTGTGCGGGCTCCTGGCCAATGGGTGCTGCGAAGGGCGTGGCCCGTGGAGGCTCCGGGGGCCCTTCGGGTCTCTTCCCCCAGCCCCGCTGCGCCAGATCCCGGGGAGTCCTGCCGCTCTCTGGATCCTTGGATCGCGGCAGAGGGTCCCGCCAGGCTCGACCTCCGCGCGTTGCTGCCGGACGCCGGTCGCCCCCGGACGCCGGTCGCCCCCGCGCCCTCTGCTCGCCAGGCCGGGGTCTCCAATCCCCAGTCGCCTCCTCGTTAACTGCTGCTCCTGCGCCTCCGGTTCCTAAGACAGGATGCCGTCGGGTTTCCAACAGATCGGCTCCGAAGTAGGGTTCAGCATGCGGGGGCGGGACGGGGGCACAGGGCCCGCTTTTCGCAGGCTGGGGTCGCGGTTGGGGTCAGCTAAGGGGCGGTCCCTGCGCAGGCGCAGGGGGGGTGGAGGGGGGGGACTGGCTATTTATACCCCGCCTGGGCAACCCGTGACTGTCGGATTCCAGTCCTTCCTAGAGGCTGAGTGGGTCTGGGGGACAGTTTGGGGACACGGGCCACCACTGGCTTTTTCGAGTCCGGGGTTCGCTCCCTTGTCCAGTACCGGGCGCGCTGCGCCGGGATCGGGGACACCCTGCCCTCCATCCAGCCTGGGAAAGCAGATCCAGGCGAGTCGTGCCCTCCTGGAGCTGCCCGTCTGTCCCGGCTCTCGGGAAGTTTTTCGAGGACCAGAGGCTCTCCGTGGGCCCCCACCCCCCCACTCCTGGCCGTCCTCCAGGACGCTGAACTTTCCCTCCTCCCCACGGGTGGTGGAGGGGCTGAGGGGAGTGGCAGCCCCCCCTCCCCCAGCTCAGGTTTCCGCTTGGAGACAGTCTGTACCGCCAGCGAACGGCCACCGCCGCCACCGCCCCTCACACCACCTTCCGCCCCCATCCCCTGGGCCTGGCTTCCCCAGACAGAAGCCGGGCACGGCCCCCCGCCCTGCGTCGGAGCCCAGAGGGGGAAGGGAGGCCCGGGGCGGAGACAGAGAAGGCCACCCCTAGGGCCATATGCGGGGAGGAATGACCGCAGTGTCCTTTTTGGAACTGTCTTTCTTGAGCCAGTTGGGGGCCTCGGGAGCCCGCTGAGAGCGCCCCGGGGGGAGAGGAAAGAGGCCAGAGGCTCCCGATAGGCCCTTGTCACTTCACCAATCCGGCACTGTGGGGGCTACTGTTCACATTTGACTTTGACTTTCTCACTTTTGCTGACAGACAGGCAAGGCAGGCAACATCCCCCCCATCCCCCCGAACCCAGAGCAAACCTGGGCTCACAGTGGGAAGTGACTCACCCAAGGTCACCCAAATTCGCCCTCAAGTCTTAAGGCCAAGCCTCTCCCAAGGTCACAGAGGAATGGTGAGGCCCGAGGGCCTCAAACATTTCTCAGCTTCCTGGACCCAAAGACCCAGTTTCTTTCATGCCTGGTCACTTCTGGGCTCTTCCTTCTCCTGTTTACACTGAGCTCTTTACTGTATTCCTAATATGGCCCCGTTTCCCTCACCCAGCGTGTTGGACGGAACCCAGCATCTTAAGGCTCCGGCTGGGCCCGGGCCCCTGGAGGAAGGAAAGAAAGCTTGGTTCCCTGGGACATGCCCCCTCTCTGCTTCTGCCTTCCCAGGACGGGGAACCCCCCCAGCAGCGAGTCACTGGGACCCTGGTCCTGGCCGTGTTCTCTGCGGTGCTCGGCTCACTGCAGTTTGGCTATAACATCGGGGTCATCAATGCCCCGCAGAAGGTGAGGGGCCTGCGGCCGGCAGAGTGTGGACTGTCCAAACAGGGAGGGCAGGGGACAGCAGGGGACAGCAGAGGGCGATGTGCCTGCAGCCAGTCACTGTTCCACTGTCCCCCCAGGTGATTGAACAGAGCTACAATGAGACGTGGCTGGGGAGGCAGGGGCCTGAGGGGCCCGGCTCCATCCCTCCAGGCACCCTCACCACCCTCTGGGCTCTGTCCGTGGCCATCTTTTCTGTGGGCGGCATGGTCTCCTCTTTCCTCATTGGTGTCGTCTCTCAGTGGCTGGGAAGGTATGGGCTCGGAGGGCAGGGGTGGGGGACAGGCGCGGGGGCACCGTGGGGCACCCTAACTCTCAGCCCCACTGTGTGCCTGTCAGGAAGAGGGCCATGCTGATCAACAACGGCCTGGCCGTGCTGGGGGGCGCCTTCATGGGCCTGGCCAATGCTGCCGCGTCCTATGAGATGCTCATCCTTGGACGCTTTCTCATTGGCGCCTACTCAGGTACCGCGGGCGCCGTGGCCCTGCCCCGTGTCCCGTCCCGTCCACCATCCCTGAGCTTGGAGGTGGGAGTGGCCGGCCGCCCTCAGCCCTCTCTTCTTCCCTCTGCCCAGGGCTCACGTCGGGGCTGGTGCCCATGTATGTGGGGGAGATCGCCCCCACTCACCTGCGGGGCGCCTTGGGGACGCTCAACCAACTGGCCATCGTCATCGGCATCCTGATCGCCCAGGTGCCCGGGCCCGGCGTCATGGGTGTCGAGGCAGCGGGTGGGGGACGGGTGAGTGGGGCTCCGGGCTGAATGGCCTGCGCTCTCTCCCACCCTCGTCTCCCAGGTGCTGGGCTTGGAGTCCATGCTGGGCACTGCCACCCTGTGGCCGCTCCTGCTGGGCCTCACGGTGCTGCCCGCGCTCCTGCAGCTGGCCCTGCTGCCCCTGTGCCCAGAGAGCCCTCGCTACCTGTACATCAGCCGGAACCTGGAGGGGCCCGCCAGGAAGAGTGAGCCCCCACGCCCCCCTGCTCAGCCCGCCCACCCGCCCAGCTGCCTCCCTGCCCTCTCAGGCCCGCCCCTCCTCGCCCCCAGGTCTGAAGCGCCTGACGGGCTGGGCTGACGTGTCCGGAGCGCTGGCTGAGCTGAAGGAGGAGAAGCGGAAGCTGGAGCGCGAGCGGCCGCTGTCCCTGCTCCAGCTCCTGGGCAGCCGCGCCCACCGGCAGCCCCTGGCCATCGCCGTCGTGCTGCAGCTGAGTCAGCAGCTCTCGGGCATCAACGCTGTAAGCGCGACAGCCTCTGAGGAGGGGAGAAGGGCGCGGGCCCTCTGTCTTCAAACCCGGGGTCCTGGGTCGGTTGGGCTTGGTGTGGCCACCAGGGTGGGAGGGAGGGACACCCCGCCAACCCCTTTTCTCCGCCTCCCTGTCTGCTCCTAGGTTTTCTACTATTCAACCAGCATCTTCGAGACAGCGGGGGTGGGGCAGCCAGCCTACGCCACCATAGGGGCCGGTGTGGTCAACACGGTCTTCACCTTGGTCTCGGTAACTGCTGGCGCCCACCGTCGGCTTCACGTGCTGCACCTGCTCCCACCCACCCAGTCCCTCCCACTCCTGTGGCCCGACTGCCAAGCCCTGACCCTCCCCGTAGGTGCTCCTGGTAGAGCGGGCAGGGCGTCGGACCCTCCATCTCCTGGGCCTGGCAGGCATGTGTGGCTGCGCCATCCTGATGACTGTAGCGTTGCTGTTGCTGGTGAGGCCTGGGGAGGGAGAGGAGAAGGGGGAGGGGCCGGTCCGTGGGAACCGCCCCAGGGGCCCTGTTCCCAGCCTGGGCCCCTCCTGAAGTTTGGATCCTGGGGCCAGCCGTGGGCCAGGGCCATGGTCAGTGTTCCCTAGAGACCCGGGCTGCCCTCGTCCCGGCGCTGGGAGGAAGCTGCAGCAGAATCCTGGTAGCCAGGGAGGAGACCCCTGTCTGGTTTCAGGAACAAGAATTCCTAAGGCCCCAGCTTTAGAACCAAGAGAGAATCAAGGTTTTTTCTTGATAAAGACAGAGAGTACGAGGCAGGGGAGGGGCAGAGAGAGAGGGATAGAGAGAGAATCCCAAGCAGGTTCTGCGCTGCCAGTGCGGCGGAACCCATTGTGGGGCTTGAACCTGCGAAAACATGAGATCGTGATCTTTTTTTTTTTTAATGTTTTTTAATTTATTTTTTTGAGAGACAGAGAGAGACAGCTTGAGCAGGGGAGGGTCATAGAGAGAGTGGGAGTTACAGAATCTGAAACAGGCTCCAGGCTCTGAGCTAGCTGTCAGCACAGAGCCCGATGTGGGGCTCGAACCCACAAACCATGAGATCATGACCTGAGCCAAAGCTGGACGCTTAACCGACTGAGCCACCCAGGCGCCCCTGAGATCATGATCTGAGTCAAAATCAAGAGTCGACGCTTCACCCACTAAGCCACCCAGGCGCCCCGAGAAAGGCCGAGAATGGAGAATGTTCTCTCTGCCCTAAATGGCCCAGCAGTAGGGCAGCCAGCTGGATGTCAATGGTCAGAAATGCTCCGAGGTCTAACCAGGGCTCCTCCGTGAGCTGCTGGGCAGGGTAGATTTCAGCTCTCTGTGCTGGGAGCAGGGGAGGACCCAGAAAGACGTGACCCGAATTCCTCCCTCTCCCTGCCCGTCCCCCAGGAGCGGGTTCCGGCCATGAGCTATGTCTCCATCGTGGCCATCTTTGGCTTTGTGGCATTCTTTGAGATTGGCCCTGGGCCCATCCCCTGGTTCATCGTGGCCGAGCTGTTCAGCCAAGGCCCCCGCCCGGCAGCCATGGCCGTGGCTAGTTTCTCCAACTGGACGTGCAACTTCATCATCGGCATGGGTTTCCAGTATGTTGCGGTAGGTGTCCTGGCCCTGTGTCGGCCTCCCGCCCTGTAGGCCGCTGTGGGGCCAGTCCCAGCAGCCCACTTGCCCTCCCCCATCCTGTCTGGGGATTGCTTTGGTGGCCCACGTGGGCGCCGAAGACCACCCGCTCCCCCGTGGTGGAAGGAAAGAAGAGAGCTGTAGGGCTAGCAATAGAAGGGCTTTCGAGCCTCACGTCCACACTGCGGGTCGGGAGTCCACGCTGAGCCGGGTGCTGTCACGCTCGCAATGGTAAAGAGGGCGAAAAATGCCGGGAGAGGCTGGGGACCAAGAATCCACTCCTCCCTGAATTGTCACTCCTGGGCGTTGCCCCCCCCCACGAAGGAGCCACCTGCTGTGTTCGTAGCCCAGCCCCCACCCTGCGAGACACCACCCCCCCAGCCCTCCCCTCTGTCAACACCTTCTCCTCCACCTGTCCAGGAGGCCATGGGTCCCTACGTCTTCCTTCTGTTCGCGGTCCTCCTCCTCTGCTTCTTCATCTTCACCTTCCTGAGAGTGCCGGAAACCCGGGGCCGGACGTTTGACCAGATCTCCGCCGACTTCCGCCGGACGCCCTCTCTCTTAGAGCAGGAGGTGAAGCCCAGCACAGAACTCGAGTACTTAGGGCCTGACGATGAGAATGACTGAGGGGGCCCACCCCCCGAGACCCCTCCTCACCTGTGCACTTTAACCCTCTCTTCCCCGTTACTTCCAGGGTGGAGAACTCCCTGCAGCTTGGAGGGGATCGGGAAGCTGGAGGGAAGGGTGGGCTTGGCGCCCCTCGTGCCCCTCGTTCCCCTCGTGTGACCCTTGGATTATTTATGTGGTGTGGTTAGGCAGTTGCCGGCAGGGCGGGCTGTCCTCCCCTCTCGTCCCCTCCTTCCTCGGGAGCGCACCCCGCCCCCACCCGGCCTCAGAGCCAGAAGACTGCGCCCCCTTGCTAGAGAAGGGGGGCTGCAGGGAGGAGGGGTCCTGGGACTGCTCCGCGGCGACTGGAGTGGAGAGCAGGCCCGGAGAAGCCCGCCCTGCCACCTCGGACTCCTCCTCCGGCACTTTGCTCTGAATTCTTGCCTCACAGACTCTGGGCCAAGTGGGTCCTGCCTCCACCCCTCCCGGACGGAGGACGCACTCTCCCAGGGCCTCCTTCCGGCTCGTACTTCTGGGGCAAGAGGGGAGCGCGGGCCCATGCGGGGAGGGGGCCCCAGGCTCTTGTGTCTTCTCCCATCCTCAAGGGTGTGGTACCCACAAGCTCTGACCAACTAAGGGAAAGCAGATTTGAAAGGCGGCCTGTAAACACGGGGCGGGAAGAACCTTCCGAGGTTTCGTGTACCTTTGGGAAAGGGGTAGGGAGAAACCGGAGGGCCCCGGACGACCTGTATATAGAGACACGCAGACATAAAGTCGCTGGACAAGACACGCGTCCTGTGGTGGGCGTGGCCAAGGGCGGGCTGGACAGGGATCTCGGCCCCGCCCCCTCATCTCTCCTCACCACCCCCCACTTCCCCCACCCCTCCTCGCCTTAGCTCAAGGCCAAAGGATCCTCTGGAGGCGGTCACTCTGCCCCCACTTCCATCTCTAGTCATTGCTCTTTTTTTTTTAAACAAAGCTTTACACCCAATATGGGGTCTGAACCCACGACCCGGAGACCAAGAGTCATGCGCTCTACCACCAAGCTGGCATTACTCTTATCGACAGTAAATGATCAGTAAGTTGTAGCCAAAAGTGCCAGATGCTGCCCTCAGCACTTTCCAGAACATTCATCCTGCAGGGGAGACCATCCCCCAGGTTACAGATGGGAAAGGGACTCTCACAAGGGCCACAGACACTAGAAGGCAGGCTCAAGGCCTAGTCCTGCCCCTCCCCCCCCCAGGGCTTTAAGCAATGGATTCTCCACAGAAAAGAGGCAGAGACCAAGACCACAGAAAAGCCTGTTTTTGTTTTTACTGGAGGCTCAGGTGACACATGACGGTTCATAAAATGGTTTCAGAGATAGGGGCTAGAAGGGAGACAAAAAATAAACCGGGGTGGGAAAGAAAAACCACCAGGAGGAGGGAAGGGCGGCTGGTTCCTTCTCAGCCTGATTCCGGGGAGGGAGGTGGGGCCTCCGAACAAGAAGGCTGGGTCCCTTCCTTCTACCCTGGCTGGGGGTTGGGGGGGAGAAAGCAAAAGGCTGTCGCTCTGGCCCTCCTGAGTCTCCAGAAAAAGGGGAAAGCCGTTGTTGTGAGGTCATGAATTACAGGAAGCGGGGAGGGGTGCTGGGTGGGGTACAGGGCAGTTGGAAAAACTGGCAGATAACCTGAGAGAGAGAAACAAAGTCATGAGGGGGGGGGGGG
>PJEM01016307.1:0-26296 GCA_004023845.1 Helogale parvula | reverse complement strand
TCTCGGGCTGGCCCGTTTTCCAATCTCCCCAGTTCGCACTCACTCACTCAGGTATCCTTCAGGTTCTCTTCCTTCTGGAGTCCGTATTTTCTCCTTCTGCTCTTGCAGATGAGAGCAGTGTCCTTCTCAGTTTGATCGATGGGGCAGATGAAGTTTACAGAGCTCCCTTCCTCTCCGCCATCTTGGCTCCTCCCTCTCCTATTTTAAATCTTAATCATTCCTTCTGTCCTCAGAACCAGAGGTTATTGATGGTGCCCATTATAGTAGTTTTGAGGATTATGAAGTATAACATTTAGATGGTCTCAGTTTACCGTCTTGCCAGCTTGGAATTCTGCTAAATCATTTATCATTTGTCTTCCTGATTTCCAGTGTCTAACATTTTGTTGATGTTTTCTTTCTTCATTTTTGTGAGTTTATGCATTAAAAAATTCATTATTGTAGTTTGAATGGGATGTTGGGAAGAAGTAATATTAAATGCATTTGATCGAAAAATATTTTCTCCTAGGTAAAAGCTAATTGCTTTTTTATGGAATGGATGAGGGTATAGGTCTAATAAACCACTAATCCAAGCTTCTCTTGAAGGCTAATTTTTCTAAGAGTGTTAGATGAATGGTTTTTAAAATGTGATTGGTCAAACGTTGTGGTTCCCTCATTAAAATTTCTATAGGACACACTCTGTCTTGTCAAATTGTGGAATAAAGTCACATTGGTAACTGGATTTTTGGTTGTATGACTTATTTTTGGCCTCTGTTTGGGGGAAACTAAGGCTGTTTATGAGCACAGACTTCACTGATCATCTTTCTTGTTTGTCATTGTGAACTCATGTAAGTTAAAACCACAACCTTTTCATAGCAGAACACTCATGATCAATCTACCCTTCAGTCAGTAATCCCACACCTTCATTCTAATCCTTGTGTTACTTTGATAAATGACAAAACTTCAGGGTCACAGGTTTATGTGTATGTCCAAAATCATCAAATTGTATACATTAAACATTTGCATTTTTTCTATTAATTATATTCCTAGAAACTTAAAAAATTCACCCAGGCTAACTTAGAATTACATTTGCCATTATAGGGAGCTTATGACATGTCAAAATAAATTATAAGTTTTACTTTTGTTTTTTAAAGTTTTTATTTAAAATTCAGTTAGTTAACATACAGTTTTATATTAGGTTCAAATGTACAATACAGTGATTCAACAATTCCATACATCACCTGGTGCTCATCATGACAAGTGCATTGCTTAATTCCCATTACCTGTTTCACCCGTCCCCCCTCCCCGGTAGCCATCAGTTTGTTCTCTGTAATTAAGAGTCTGTTTCTTGACTTGTCTGTCTGTCTGTCTTTCTCTCCCCTGTCCTCCTTTTCACTCTGCTTGTTTGATTTGTCTCTTAAATTCCACATATGAGTGAAATGATATGACATTTGTCTTCCTCTGACTAACTTCTCTTTGCATTGTACTCTCTAACTCCATCCATGCTGTTGCAAATGGCAAAATTTTATTTTTTTCAGTGGCTGAATAGTATTCCCTTGTATGTATGTATATACATATTTATGTGTGTATATACATGTATATATATATATACATCCATCCATCCATATATATATATATATATGTATACATCTTCTTTATCCATTCATCAACTGATGGATACTTGGGCTGCTTCCATATCTTGGCTATTGTAAATTATGCTGCTATAAATATAAGGATGCATGTATTCCTTTGAATTAGTGTTCTTGTATTATTTTTTAATTTTTTAATGTTGTTTTTAAAAAATTTATTTGAGAGAGAGAGAGTGAGAGAGAGAGAGAGAGAGCAGGGGAGGGTCAGCGAGAGAGGGAGAAACAGAATCCAAAAACAGGCTCCAGACTCTGAGCTAATGGTCAGCACAGAGCCCGACGCGGGGCTTGAACCCAGTAACCATGAGATTATAACCTGAGTCGAAGTCAGACAGTTAACAAACTGAGCCACCCAGGCACCCCTGTTCTTGTATTCGTTGAGTAAATAAAATATCCAGTAGTTCAATTGCTGGATCATAGAGTACATCTATTTTTAAGTTTTTGAGGAACCTCCACACTGTTTTCCAAAATAGCTGCACCAGTTTGCATTCCCACTAACGGTGTTAGGGGATTCCTTTTTTTCCACATCCTCACCAACACTAATTTCCTGTGTTTTGATTTTAACCATCTGACAGGTGTGAGGTGATATCTCATTATAGTTTTGATTTGTATTTCCCTGATGATGAGTGATGTTGAGCATCTTTTCATGTGTCTGTTGGCCATCTGGATGTTGTCTTTGGATTATTTGGGGTTTTTTTTTGTTTGTTTTGAGTTTGATAAGTTCTTTATATTTTTGGATATCAACCCTTTATAGGATATGTCATTTGCAAATATCTTCTCCTGTTCCATAGGTTGCTTTTTAGCTTCATTGATTGTTTTCTTCACTGTGTAGAAGCTTTTCATTTTGATGTAGTCGTAATAGTTTTTAAAAAAATTTTTTTGCTTTAGTTTCCTTGCCTCAGGAAACATATCTAGAAAAAAAGTTGCTATGGCTGATGTCAAAGAAGTTACTGCCTGTGCTGTCTTTTAGGATTTCCATGGTTGCAGGTCTCATATTTACGTCTTTAATCCAACTTGAATTTAGTTTTGTGTATTGTGTAATAAAGTGGTCCAGTTTCATTCTTTTGAATGTTGTTTTCTAGCTTTTCCAAAATAATATGTTGAAGAGACTATCCTTTTCCCATTGGATATCCTTTCCTGCATTAATTGATCATATAGTTGTGGATCCATTTCTGGGTTCTGAATTCTTTTCTATTGATCTATGTGTCTATTTTTTTGTGTCAGTACCATAGTGTTTTGACTACTACAGCTTTGTAATATAACTAGAAACCTAGAATTGTGATGGCTCCAGATTTGCTTTTCTTTTTTAAGATTGCTTTGGTTATTCAGGGTCTTTGGTGGTTCCATACAGATTTTAGAATTGTTTATTCTAGTTATGTGAAAAATACTGTTGGTATTTTGATAAGGATTGCATTAAGTGTGTAGTTTGCTTTGGATAGTATAGACATTTTAACAATGTTTGTTCTTCCAATCCATGAGCCTCAAAATTATGAATTTTAGAGGAACTCTCCAAAGTTGGGTACAAACGAGGGATTTTAGTTCTGGGTATGGACTCTGATGTGACCTTAACTGGCTCCAGCCCCTTTTGGCCACAGCCGTTTCTCTGCCCAGCAATATCCTTGCCACTTACTTATACCCTTTCTCTTTCTTCTACCACCAAAATAAGCTTCCTCGGGGTTTTTAGAAAATATTTTATATTTAAAATAGGCCTTTAAATTATTTGAATCAGAAGTTAGACTTACAGAGATGAACTAAAACATTGATCTAGAGCTGAGTCAGAAGATGTACTTAAGGATTTTATAAACATCAGGAAGATAGAAATTTCCTGCAGAATTCATAATTTGTTAGATACTTATTATCCCAGATTACCATATCTACTAACCAATTCAATTAGTTGTTAGCCCCTCTGATGTGGGGGGAAATAGTTACAAGCTGCAGTATAAGAAAGATCAATAAAGGACTTAAAAATCCTAGCTTTGGCAGGAATGACATCACCAGGGTGGTAGAATAAGAGGTCCCCCGCTAGTATCCATTCTCACCAATGACAATCTGGCGATCGTCCATGGACAAAAATACCTATATTGGAATTTGGGACCCAGTAGGGGATTGTGAAACACTGTCAGAGTCAGAGCCCAAGGAGAACTGTTTAGAGAAGGGAAGCCCACATCTAGGCGGTTGACTTGCCAATTGTGGTCCTACCTATAGACTAGGAAACAGCTCTACACCCCTATGGACTTAGCCACAGTTGCATTTGTCCTTGGTCCTGTTACCAGCACCATACATGAAAGGGACCTGGGAAAGAGTCGTACCACCTGTGCTTTGGGTAATAGACATACAGAGTTTGATTCTGGGTGTAGATTTTGAAGTGATCTGTTACCTGACTCCAGACATTCTTGACCACAGTTTGGGAGCCCCTGGGGTAAGCCTAGCAAACAGTTCAGCTGTAGATTCTGAAACTGTGTCTGGGTTTCTCCCACTCTGGGAGTAGTTCTGTTGGTACAAGGACATGTTGGGAAGCACTTCTATCTGTGCCCCAGAGATCCTGAAGTGCTCCCAGTTGCATTTTATTAGTCCTTCGGGCACAGGGACCTGGCAGGAAGCACTCCAGTCTCTACACCTGGAGATCCTAACATGGCTCTATCCTCAGATTCAGTCTCTCTAACTGTGGTCAGGGATCAGTGTAGCCCTCCCAGTGATCTGACCTCAGACAAGATCATATGTGTCTCCAGACCTCATGCTTGGCAGCCCTAGGACTCAGTTCCAGCCTCTCTCAGCCATAGTCTGGGGACAGTTCTGCTTATCCATACACCCACCCAATCACCTAAGAGGAACCCTCACAAGAGCCTGGTGGGGGTCACACATGTCTGCATATATGGTAACAGACTTGCTATCTGAGGTCCAAACTGTGAACCTGAAGCCGATCCTGGTCACAGTGCCACCCTATTGAAAAAGGTCCTGCAGGCAGTCCCATCTACCCAGGATCTAGACAGGATCCCCATCCACTTGAGCCCCTGGTAACCAGCCAATCAACCAGAACCCACTGCAGACTCAGAAACAGGCTTGTGCCTGCCTCCAACCCAGCACAGCTGTGGAGTTCATTCCATCAGCTTGAGAAATTGACACGAGAAGGTATTAACTGAATGAAACAAGTTTGTAGAATGGAAGAGATGTTTGCTGCTTCAAATGCACAGACATCATCTCAAGGCTACATGGATCATGAAGAATTTGCAAGTGTGGTACTGCTAAAGGGTACTAATAAAGCTCCAAATCAATGGAGATCTACAAATTGCCTGAATTTGTAAAAATTAAAATTAAAACTTTTAACAATTTAAAAAATTTTAACGTTTTAAAAATAAAGCATTAAAAATAGTCACCTTCAAGAAACCCAATGAAATAAAAGAGAGCACACATAGACAACTAAACAAAATCAGGAAAATGATGCAGGAGCGAAATGAAAAGTTCAATAAAGAAGTACACACACACACACACACACAAACACACACACACAGAAGAATATTTTTCAGCCATTAAAATTCTATCATTTGCAACAAACTGAATGGGGCTTAATGGCATTATGCTTAGTAAAATCAGCTAGAGGAAGACACGTACTGTATGATCTTACTTATAAGTGGAATCTAAAAACAAAAAACCCCACCAAATTCATAGAAAAAGGGATCAGACATATGGTAACTAAGAGTGAAGGGTGGGGGGTATGGGTGGGAATTGGAGGAAGATGGTTCAAAAGTATGAATTTCCATTTATATGAGAAATAAGTGGTAGGAATGTAATGTACAATGTGATGTCTGTAGTTAACACTGCTTAATGACATACAGGAAAGTTAAAGACCATCCTGGGGTGCCTGGGTGACTCAGTTGGTTAAGTGTCCAACTCTTGATTATGGCTCAGGTTATGATCTCATGATTCATGAGGTTCAGCCCTGTGTTGGGCTTAGTGCTGACAGCAGAGAGCCTACTTGGCATTTTCTTTCTATCCTTTTCTCTCTGTCCCTGTCCCCTCTTTTAAAATAAATAAATAAGCCAAAAAGAAAAAGAAAAGAAAATACATCCTAACAGTTCTCTTCAGAAGTAGAAAATGTTTTCTTTTTGTTTCTTTTCTTTATATTGTATTTATGTCAGAAGAAGGACTTGAATCTATTGGGATATACATCTCACAATATATGTAAACTTTGGGTAAATTTGATTAAATTTTTTCTGATATTTGATGAAAATCATCATGCTATACACCTTAAACTTACACAGTGATGTATATCAACTATTTCTCCATAAAACCAAAAAAATTAGACACCACAAAATAGAACCACACAGAAATCCTGAGGCTAAAAATACAGTGAGAGAAATGAAAAATTCAATAGAAAGCTTCTACAGTAGACTCAATCATGTAAAAGACAGAACCAGTGAATTTAAGATAGGTTATTTGAAATTGGGCAGTTAGAGGAACAAAGTGAAACAAGAATGAAAATGAGTGAAGTACTTATGTGATTTGTAGGACACCAACAAGCAAACTGACATTCCCATTAAGGGAGTCTGAGAAGGAGAGAGAGGGAAAGAAAGGTTATTTAAAGCAATTAGAGCTGGGGTGCTTGGCTGGCTTAGTTTGTAGAGCATGCAACTCTTGATCTTTAGGTTGTGAGTTTGAGCCCTACATTGGGTGTAGAGAGTATTTACACATGTGTAGGAAAGTGGATGGACCTTGAGGGTGTCATGCTAAGCTAAATAAGCCAGGCAGAGAAGGACAGAAACCATATGTTTGCACTCATAGGTCTAACAGGAAAACAGGAGAGACCCAATGGAGGAACACGGGGAGGGGAAGAGGGAGACAGAGTTGGGGAGAGAGAGGGATGCAAAACTTGAGAGACTTGAATGCTGAAAATGAACTGAGGGTTGAAGGGAAGGAGGGAGGGGAGAAAGGAGGTGGTGGTGATGGAGGGGGGCACTTGTGGGGAGGAGCACTGGGTGTTGTATGGAAATCAGTTTGACAATAAAATGTTAAAAAAATAAACTAAATATTTAGAAATAAAAAAAATGAAATCTTAAAAAAGTTACAGCTTAAGACTTCCTAAATCTTAGAAGAGGCATGCACATCAGGTACAGGAAGCTCAAAGGACCGCAAGCAAGATCAACTCAGAGAATACTCCAAGACACATTATAAATGTTAAAAGTCAAAGACCAAGAAAATCTTGAAATCAACAAGAGAAAAAGAATTCATTACATATCCAGGATCCATAAGGTGGATGATGGATTTCTTTATAGAAACGTTGTAGCCAGGAGGGAATGGGATGATATATCCAAGGGCTTAAAGAAAAAACTGTCAGCAAAGAATACTGTATCTGGTAAAATGGTCCTTTAGAAATGAAGAGGCATTTCCAGACACAAGCTAAGGGAATTCAGCGTCATTCAACTTTTTTTTTTCTTTTAGAAGAAGTGCTAGAAGGAGATATGCAAGTTGAAATGGAAGGACTGTAAGTAACAACATGCAAACATATAAAGGTATAAAAATCACTGTATTTTTGTATAAAAGTAAGGTCAATTCAGAATACCTTAGTGGTTACAATTGTGGTGCAGAAATCACTTTTATCTCTAGCAGTAGAGATAAAAAATAATAATATTAAAAACAATGCTAGCTACAATCACATGGAGTGTTCTCTAAATGTCAGTTTATATTCAGTTGACTGATGGTATTGTTCAGTTCTTCTGATATCCTTGCTTATTTTCTGTCTACTAATTATACCTATTACTGAGAGGGCAGTATGGAAGTAATCATTTATAATTGTGGATTTTCTCTTCTTTAAGATTTACAAGCTTTTACTTGTATATTTTATAACTGTGTTGTTAAGTGCATATACATTGAGGAGATCTTCTTGGTGTATTGACTTCGTTATGATTATGATACATTTCTCTTTATCCTTTGTATTTTCTTTGCTCTGAAATCTACTTTGTTGTTATTAATATGGTCACTCCAGGTTTCTTTTGATTAGTGTTTATACTTCATCCCGTTCTTTAGTTTTAACCTATTATTATATACAAAGAGAGTTTATTGTAGACAGCATGTTATTAGGTCATTAGTTTATCCATTCTGACAATCTCTATTTTATTTATTTATTTACTTATCTAATATTTATATATTTATTTATTTTTAATTTACATCCACATTAGTTAGCATATAGTGCAATAATGAGTTCAGGAGTAGAATCTAGTAATTCACTCCCTACTTATAACATTCAGTGCTCATCCCAACTAGTGTCTTCTTCAAGGCCCCTTGCCCATTTAGCCATCCCTCACTCACAGCCCCTCCAGCAAACCTCAGTTTGTTCTCTATATTTAAGAGTGTCTTAAAGTTTGTTCACTCCCTGTTTTTATATTATTTTTGCTTCCCTTTCCCTATGTTCATGTTTTGTGTATTAAATTCCACATATGAGTGAAGTCATATGGTATTTCTCTTTCTCTCACTGACTAATTTCACTTAGGATAATACCTCTAGTTCCATCTGCATTGGTGCTAATGGCAATATTTCATTTTTTGATTGCCAAATACTCAATTGTATATGTGTGTGTGTGTGTATCTATATATATATCTTGTATTGTATGTATTGTGTGTATATTTACCACATTTTCTTTTTCCATTTATCTGTCAATGGGCATTTGGGGTCTCTCTATGCTTTGGCTATTATTATAGCGCTGCTATAAACATTGGGGTGCATGTGTCCCTTCAAAACAGCATATCTGTATCCCTTGCATAGATACCTAGTAGTGCGATTTCTCATTCATAGGCTAGTTCTACTTTGAAATTTTTGAGGAATCTCCATACTGTTTTCCAGAGTGGCTTCACCAGTTTGCATTCCCACCAGCAGTGCAAAAGAGATCCTCTTTCTCTGCATCCTCGCCGCCATCTGTTATTGACTCAATTGTTAATATTAGCCATTCTGACAGGTGTGAGGTGGTATCTGATTGTGGTTTTGATTTGTATTTCCCTGATGATGAGTGACATTGAGAATTTCGTGACTGGAAGGAGAAATAGAGTCAGAAATATTAAACCTACAACTGGAAACCCTACAACTGGAACTCCTAACCCTAAAGGAGACAGTTTTAGAATTGTCAGATCAATAAGGATGAGAAGGAAAATTGTCTCAAACATGGGAAAATTTGGCCCTTCCTGCAAGAAAAGATCTTTGTTGTAAGATGTAATTGCTAGCCTCTTCTGGAAATTTTCTAGTATTTCTGATTATTTGGACAGCTCTCTGAAAGGCTTTGAATAAAGTAAGAGCTTCACATAGAAAACTAAACTTTACCAGAAGTTCAAGACCATCAGTCTTGTGACATCCTAGTAACTTTAATCCAGATATTTCCTTCTTCTTCTTTTTTTTGTTTTTTTAAAGAGGAGGGTTTTATTGGTCTACTGGGATCACAGCCGAAGATCAAGGACAGAAGTAGGCAGCAACCAGGACCCCCCAGCCCGTTCCCACCCAAAGCCGTGACCAAATATTTCCCTTCCGCCCTCAAAAACAAGAGGACATTTTACGAATTTTTAAAATTTTAATATAGTTCAAATCAGTGTGCCGAGTTCATTTCAGCTCCTTTACTGCCAAACCTGGGAGCAGCGACTGCGTCAGCTTCTCTGCCTTCTCCTTGTCTGTGATGACCAAAGTGTAAAGGTATCTGCTGCATCGGACTTTGAACTTCACGTTGTCCTTATTTTACTTGATCTTCACGGACTTGGCATCCTTTCGCCGGGCCGTGAGCAGAAAGTCCTTGATTTCTTCAATTTTGCGAGGCATAGTTACGAGGGGACACAGGCGAGCGCGCGGCCGGCACGGCAAGCGGCAAGAAGAGAGACAGATATTTCCTTCTTATACCCAGACTAACAATGTTATCCAGTGACATTGTTGTCTTACAAAAATTTATTCACTAAGGAGTTATATCTATGTGTTTAAAATCATACTAGACAGTGAACTGACCTCTCCTCCCCTCCCCTCTTTATTATAATCCCCACTGACATCCATGCAAAACAACGGAAAACAAGACACACAGACAGAAATCTTTCCAGATTCTTTAAGTATTTAAACATCTGAGCCAAAGCCAGAATAGAATAGAAGTTTCTGTATAGTTGTAATCACTTTGCAAGTAGGGGCTAAGGTGTCAAATTATCTATATTGGCATTGCTGAACTATAAACTTTCTATACCTGTAATATAAAGTGTTTGAGTTTTTAATTGGGCTGTATAATCAATAGCTTATTTTGAAAAAGCTCTATGAGCTGTTAAGACTGCATGTTTTTTGTTTAATGTAATATAGGAGATCTCCACCTTCTCAGTCGTTTTGTGAATTTCTAAGTTTGTGAAATTACTAGAACATAATGCAGTGAGGTGTAATTACAAAATTTAAATGGCTTCTAGAGAGTTTTATTGACTACTTGGTGATACTTAGGCAGTGGGAAAGCCACATGAGGTTACAGATGCCAGCCCTTCGGCCTCCTGGTAATTTGCCTTACATACTAGCCTTTCCACTGCTGAGGTCCCGATCAGTGCCTCAGAAATCATTTGTCATGTTTGGATGAAGTTTTTAAAGTTTGTTTTGATATATCATTTGCTACACCAACCATAGTTTCAGAATTCACCTTTTGAGCAAATTGGTTTTGGAATCTGTAAATGAACCAAGAATCTTGTGTATCCAGACATGTGAGAATAATGTGTTCATAAGGCATGTATCTCGCAAAAAAAAAATCATGCTAGAAATTAAAACAGAACTTAAAAATATATACATTAATTTGCTTTAACATAACTATAATAAATACATTTCTTCTTAGCACAAATAATGTATTTTTATTTTAAATAACTATATTCTCAAAATAATGTGAAGTTTTGAATTATCTTACATTTTTGGAATATTCTTGACTGTAGAGTTACACAATATATTAAGTAGAAATAAACATGTGAACAATTTTTTTGAGAAGATTTCCCCTCATTGGCAAGTTTGAAATATAACTTTGGTATCTCTTTACAATGAATTCACCTGAGGCACAGCTTTAATAAGGAGAGGATCAGAGAAGCTCTTCTTATGTTTTGATGGGTAGAAGTTTCATGCATACCGTTCAGATTTTCCTTCAAGTTTGGGGTTTTTACATTCACTAAATACTCATAATCTTTCTGGCCACATCCTTGAAGGCTTGTTTTACTTGTTTGTTCCTTAGAGTGTAAATGAATGGGTTCAATAAAGGGGCAACTAAAGTATTGAGAACGGCTATCCCCTTATTGAAGGCAACTCCTTCTTTAGCTGAGGGTTTTATGTACATGAAGATGCAGCTGCCATAAGAGAGGGAGATGACAATCATGTGGGAAGAACACGTGGAAAAAGCCTTTTTCCTTTGCTGAGCCGAGGGGATCTTGAGAATGGTCCAGATGATGTTTGTGTAGGAGAGAATCACCAGCACCAGAGTGACCACCAAAGTCACAACTGCTAAGATAAAGTCCATCAGCTCCAGGAATCTTGTGTCTGAGCAAGATATTTCCAGGAGGGGTCCATAGTCACAGAGATAATGATTTAGCAGGTTGGAGGCACAGAAATCCAGCTGACTGGTCAGAATGACTGGGGATATGATGATGAGAAATCCAGCCACCCAAGAGCAGAGGACCAGCTGGATGCAGACTCTGCTGTTCATGATGGTCATGTAATGCAGGGGTTTGCATATGGCCACATAGCGGTCATAGGACATGGCAGCCAGAAGGTAAAACTCTGTGGCTCCGAAGAAGATGGCAAAGAATAATTGAGTGAAGCAGCCAGCAAAGCTGATGCTCTTGTTTCCAGTTGTGATGCTGAACAGCAGCCTGGGAGTAAAAGTGGTTGTAAAGGAAATTTCTAAGAAGGAGAAATTCCGGAGGAAGAAATACATAGGAGTCTGGAGGTGGGAATCGAGTAGAGTAAGAGTGATGATTGTCAGGTTTCCAAAGATGGTAAGCAGGTAGGTGAGGAAGAGAAATATAAAGATTACAATTTGGATCTCCGGGTTGTCTGATAGTCCCAGCAGAATGAATTCTGTCAGAAAGGTTTTGTTTTTCATTGCTAACCTTTGCAGCCTGAGAAGAGACAAATGAATGATGAAAGAGATAGAAAATCTTAGGAATATTGAGTGACTATATGGATTTATTATGGAATTTGTTCATGGGAAGTTCTTTTGTCTTGTTCTAAAGAGAATGTTTGTCTCAATATTGCCCTTCACAAAATGTGCCAAAGTTCCCACATCCGAGGCTTTATTTCTTTCATCCTTTCCTTGGAACAACACATGGCCACCTGGTCTTTTTAATGCATGCTCTCCATTTTACTTTTTATCCTCTTATTCTTATTTTTCCTTTCCTATCTATGGAACACCTTTCCTATGGTAGGAATATATCTTCTTTCTTCAGCCTTAATGCGTTAGCTATTTGCTTCATTTGCTGCCCTCTTCAACATATTGGGCATGTGTCCTATCTTTTTGGTATCCTTTTGCTCTGCCTGATAACAATTTCCAACCCTCCAGTGCAGGAGTGAACAGCTCTTTTTACTTAGCCTGGCTTTTGTGCCTGGCAGCAGCACTTGAAAAAGCTTTGAGATATTGAGTTATTTTTTGTATGAATCCCTTTCTCCTGGTTTTAACTGACTGGTGAGAGATAACAGATAGCTAATAATTCCAGGAAAGCTTTCTTTAACTGCTTTAAATATTCAGGGAGGAATCTTGGTCTGGATCTGGATCCCTTCTTATGCTCCTTCAGTTTCTAAGGCATAGATGCAACTCAGGTGTGGAACACTATGGAAAGATCAGCCTGGTCCCTTACAGATTAATGAGAATTCCTTCCAGGAAATAACTTGCTAGTTTCAAGAATCCTTTTGAGCATTTACCTTGTGTCCTGATCTTCCAGAACCCAGAAACTAAGGAATATCAAGGTCTTTTCTGAAGTGGGTGCTTATCTGGAACAGATTCAGAGTGGAGCCCATCCATGAACCTGGACCATTGTTCTCATTGTACTATAAGGTCCAGAAAATATCATGTTCTAACTGGGATGCTCAGGCTTTTGTTCACCAGCCTCTGGTCATTGAAAAAGTTTTCTAAATGAGTATTTAAAAACTTACATTCATATTTCATATATGTGCCAGCAGAAGTCTCCATATTTAATTATTCAAAATCTTTTTTTTATCATTTTCATAGTGAAAAACTGTAAATAATAATAATTCTATCAGTGGTTTAATGGCAAGTAAATTATGATCATTGCTATTTGGAATAAAATGGGAATTTTGATTTGCTCTAGCTGGATATGATTACAATATATTCCTAGTGAAATAAACAGGTTTCTATTCATTACATATAGTGTGATTTTACCTGTTTAAGGAACTGGAAATTCATATGTATATTTTTAAGTCCACAGAAGAATATCAAATGGTCAGTGATAGTTATTTCTGGAATGCTACTGCACAAAGGAGGGAAGACTTTCCATTTTACTTTATACCCATTTTTATCATTAGGATTTTTTAAAGAAAAGGATTTTTTGAAAAGTAGGTTCTATGCTCAGCCTGGAGCCCAATGCCAGGCTGACCCTGAGATCAAGTCCTGACCTGATATTTAGAGTCACTGCATGAGCCACCCAGAAACCCCTGACAACCTAGATTTTTAATATCAGAAAACAAAAGTAGAAATTGTAATCAGATTTTCTAATCCATCACCACAGCTGGGTAACATTGATGACTGTAGACATACTCACTTTTTATACTCAGGAAAGTAGATGAGGGATTTTACTTCTGGATGCCATGAGTCAAAATTGAGAAAGAAGATGTGGATAAAAAAGTAGAATAAAATGTAACATACTTTCTTTTCTAATGCTGACCCATGCTGTATTTTCTCGCAAAGTATTCTAGCTTCTTGAATACTAATTTGAAAAGAAATAGTTTCTAGCTGTCACTTGCTACTGCTGTTTCTATAGTTGATTCAAATTAGAATTCGATCCATAATTCTTGAAAATGCTGCCTTATATAAGCTAATGGAAGTCCTTATTCTTCAAAGTCTCATTTTTCTCCATTTTGTCTAAAGACAGGTTATGGATTTCTTTGTGATTTTATAACTCTTTGAGTGATACACACTTTACATAGTGTATTCAGCAGAGACATTGAGGGCTAAACTATGGCCCTGGGAACCCAGTTCCTCAGGAGATATAGTGTTGGGGATTAACATTTGATAGGTAGCTAGGGAAGATACTCCCAATAGACTCATGAAGAAGTTGCCCCTAGAGTAAGAGTTACAGGATAAAGGTCTATGGGAACAATAATGATGATAACAAGAGTTTAAAATGCAGGAATATGAGGTTTTTGAGTGGTTTACTTGAGCTGGACAGAGTTGTAGCAACTTCCATTCTTTTTATCATTTTATGCCTATAACATTTGAGGCAATAGCTATTATTATGCTCTGAGCTCACTTACTTTAGTAGGTATGTGACCTTCAGCAAGTTACCTAGCTTCTCTGTGCCTCAGTTGCCTCATCTCTAAAATGGTCATAAGAATAGTACCTGTATCATCAGTTTGCCATATGAACTAATAAATGTATTAATATATGTAGAGTGCTTAGAAAAGTGCTTGGAATATGGTAAATATAGGAAAAGTTACTATTATTGCTATTACTCTTTTGTTCATTTTGTAGATGAGGGAATTAAATATCCAGAAGGTATGGAACTTTCCCAAAGTCCCATAGCAGCTACTCTGAGTCATTGGCATTTGAGAGGAGGCATGTCTATTTTGCAAAATGCTCCATGTCTCTTCAGGAGCATCAGGGATGTAGAAGTGGCATTTGCTTCCTGTTGTGTTGTCAGTGGCATCACTATATTGCCACAAAGAAAGCTCAGGATTTCTTTCAGAACAACCCATTTCCTTCTTGTGTTGGACTATTGTTCTTGATTCCTGTTTTCTGACAGAAGGCAGGATACTCTACATTTCACTACCTTTTCTCCATGGGAATGAACTTCTTTCCTTCATTGCCCTCACTATTTCCTTTGGATTCTGCATTTCTAAGCTTTTTCTTTCCATATAAGGTCAGCCCAGCAGTCATTTAGATGGCAATGTCAATAGGAGACTGACTTCAAGGACCATGTAGTCTGTGAAAGAGAGGCCCATGGTATTATGTTAAGTATGGCTTTGGATAAGAGACCAGTGGCACTGAAGTTTCTTTTTGCATTGGGTTAGAAGAAAGTTTCTGCTTTCAGTGTTAGTCTGGCATAAATTTTGAATTTATAGGTTTTCCTTTAGCTGGTGAATACTTTTAAAAAATTTGCTCTTTAGCCTTAGGTAGAGAGACCTAAGGATAACTATTGTCAGTACGTGGTTTCTACTGGTAAGGTGTATTTGACCAAGTGTCTTACATCACTCAGGATCTTGGTAGGGAAGATAAAACAAGCCCATGGGTGCGGGTGAAGGACAAAGATGTATCAACCAAGACAGGTGATATATTCGAAATGGATGATGAAGAGCAAGAAGGATAAGAAGGTGAAGAAAACCAAGATGGTGTAAATTTGTGTAAGGAGAGATAAATGCAGTCCAGTCAGAATCCTCCAAAGGGAGATTATTTTGTATTCATTATGTGGGATCAATTCCTCTCTGCCCACACTCCCCTAAGAGGTCTTTCTTGGGTGTATCTAGAAAGGACAGGTTCTTGACCATCAGTAATTGGAGATTTGTTGACTTGATGGTTGAGCTCCCCAGCTCATTAGAAGCTCTTTCCTGGGCATTTATACATGGGCTACAGTGTCTGAGTTTGATGAGGGCAATTGGTCTGGAAGAAGGTTTACACTTCATGGGGCACTATGAAAGGCCATGTGAGAGTGGACAAATGATCAGGAAGCTAGTTCATGCTGCACAAATGGGGTACAGAGCAATATTTGAATTGAGATAAAGATGGTAGAGATGGAGATAAAGATGTGGGAGGCAGGAGAGAGGGAGAGAAGGCAACTGTTGTCATCCTAGCACTTGTTTGTTTGGTTGTACTTGTTGAATTTGGCCTCTTTGAGATGACACTGCCACATTTCTTATGCTTCTTTGAGAGAGTTTCTTCTATGTTCTGTCCTAATGAACTTAACTCCCAAAAGTTTGAGAAATTCCTTATATGGGAACCAGGGTAGAAAGAACACCTGCTGTGTTTGCTGGGAATCTAAAAGGAATCTATTTGGTTGTCTTGAAAAATGACAAAATCATGAAATTGGCAGCAAGGTGAATGGACTGGAAGGTATTATGCTGAGTGAAATAAGTCAGTCAGAGAAAGACACATATCATACGTGAAATCCTGATATGTGTCTCAAGATCCATATACGTATCTTGAGAAACTTCAAGAAGACCATCGGGAAGGGAAGGGGAAAAATAGTTACAGACAGAGAGGGAGGGAGGCAAACCATAAGAGACTCTTAACCACAGAGAACAATCTGAGGGTTGATGGGGGGATGAGGGAGAGAGGAATATGGGTGATGGGCATCGAGGAGGGCACTTTTTGGGATAAGCACTGAATGTTGTATGTAACATGAATCCCAGGAATCTACCCCAAAACAAACTTTCCACACTGTATTTTATCCAATTTCACAATAAATTATATTTAAAAAATAAAAAATATGCATGCATTAAAAATCAAAATGCAAAAAAAGGAAAAATTTCCTTCTTTTAACAGCTGAATAATATTTCACTATATATATATATTATTTGTATACACATATGTGTATACCTATCACATTTTCTCTACCCATGCATCTGCTGACAGATACTTCTGTTATTTCTATATCTTGCTTATTGTGAATAATGCCACAGTAGTGGCATTTCTTCAAGATACTGATTTCAATTATTTGGATATGTATCTAGAAGTGGGATTATTTGATCATATGGTAGTTCTATTTTTAATTTTTACAGGAGTTTCCATACTGTTTTCTATAATGGCTGTCCCAATTTACATTCCCATGAAACATAAGCAAGTTTTCTCTTTTGTTCACATTCTTGCCAACACTTATTATATCTTGACTTTCTGATAATAGTCATCCTAACAGGTGTGGGGTTATAGCTCATTGTAGTTTTGATTTGGATTTCCCTGATGATTAGTGATCATTAGCTTATATATCTGTTAGCCATTTGTATGTCTTCTTTGGGACAAAAATTCATTTCTTAAAATATAAAAAAAAAAAAGAAAAATGAGGAGGTGAACCTTAGTTTTCTTTAGGCCCAGGACTCTGTGTGATAGAACTTACTTAGATTGGCATGAAATAAGTGGAAGCTGAAATTCAAACATAAGCCGAGACAGTGTTGGACTTGAGACACAATGTTATATGTTAATAATTTATTTGCTTAAAATTTAATGTGATTCTTACATTGAAATAAAAGAAATGATTTTTATTTTTTTTCAATTTTTTTTCTTTTTTTCCCATAATATTTTATTGTCAAATTGTTTTCCATACAACACCCAGTGCTCTTCCCCACAAGTGCCCTCCACCATCACCACCACCTCTTTTACCCCTCCCCCTTCCCCTTCAACTCTTAGTTCATTTTCAGCATTCAGTAATCTCTCGTTTTGCATCCCTCTCTCTCCCCAACTCTCTCTCCCTCCTCCCCTCCCCCTGGTTCTCCATTAGGTTTCTCCTGTTTTCCTGTTAGATCTGTGTGCAAACATATGGTTTCTGTCCTTCTCTGCCTGGCTTACTTCGCTTAGCATGACACCCTCAAGGTCCATCCACTTTCCTACAAATGGCCATATGGTTTCTTTCTCATTGCCATGTAGTACTCCATCGTGTATATATACCATATCTAAAGAAATGATTTTTAAAGAAGGTTTTTTTTCTTTTTGACTCATTCACTATGAGGACAAGTGGATGGGGAGGAATGACCATAGTCATGGTGTTTCCAAAGGACATTTGAATTTTCAGACTTAAAAGATGTTAACAGAATTACTTTCAAGTGAAATCTTAACTTCACTTTTAAGGCTTTTTTTTTTCATTGTTTCTTCTCTCCTTTTCCTCTCCCACATCCCCCTTCCCTACCTGATCACTGTTGTTAATAACTTAATTTGTAATTGTCTATTTTTTTATCAATGCTTATAGAATCACACATAAATATATATACTAATGATCTAAATATATCATTGTTTTATAAATCTGAAATCTCATCCCTCACTTTTCCACCACCTTGGTGATTCACCTCTCAGTGAACAACATTTCCAGGAAGTAAGATCAAAGTAAATGATAGAGCTGTAAATTTTTTGTTTTGTTTTTAATAGTTTATTGTCAAATTGGTTTCCATAGAACACTCAGTGCTCTCCCCCACAAGTGCCCTCCTCCATTACCACCACCTCCCTTCCTCCTCCCTCTCCCCCTTCAACCCTTGTTTTGTTTTCAGTATTCAATAGTCTCTCAGGTTTTGAGTCCCTCTCTCTCCCCAACTCTTTCCCCCTTCTCTTCCCCATGGTCCTCCATTAGGTTTCTCCTGTTAGACCTATGAGTGCAAACATATGGTATCTATCTTCTCCGTCTAACTTATTTCGCTTAGCATGTGAATTTTTTAATAGTTGTACAAAATCCCATGCTGAGGATGTCTCATTATTTATTTAGATAATTCATTATTAGTGACATTCACTTTGCTTTGTTTTTTTTTTTTCTATTCTTCCTTCCTCCCTCCCTCCCTTCCTTCCCTTCCTTCCTTCCTCGTTCCCCTCCCTTTTTTCCTCTTCCTTTCTTTTTTTCTTTTCTTTATCTTTATTTTTTTTAGAGAGGGGGCACTAGCAGGGAAAAGGGGTACAGATGGGGAGACAGAGAATTTTAAACAGGCTCCACACTCAACATGGAGCCCAATGCGGGGCTCAGTACCATGACCCTGGGATCATGACCTGAGCTAACATCAAGAATTGAACTAGTGTTTGATATACTAGTGTTCAGTCAATAATGGGGAGGAAAGGCAGTTATCAAAAGATCCAGTTTCTCCTCAATGTATGTTTACCCTGGGTCTTTTTATCTTAATCATTCTTTCTGTCCTCATACCAGAGGTTATTGATGCTGCCCATTACAGTAGTTTTGAGGATGAAATATAACATTTAGATGGTCTCAGTTTACCGTCTTGCCAGCTTGGAATTCTGGTAAATCATTCATCATTTGTCTTCCTGATTTCCAGTGTCTAAAATTTGTTGATGTTTTCTTTCTTCATTTTTGTGAGTTTATGCATTAAAATATCCATTATTGTAGTTTGAATGGGATGTTGGGAAGAAGTAATATTAAATGCATTTGATCGAAAAATATTTTCTCCTAGGCAAGGACTAATTGCTTTTTATGGAATGGATGAAGGTATAGGTCTAATAAACCACTAATCCAAGCTTTTTTTCAAGGCTGATTTTTCTAAGAGTGTTAGGTGGATGGTTTTTAAAATGTGATTGGTCAAACATTGTTGTGGTTCCCTCATTAAAACTTCTATAGGATACACTCTGTCTTGTCAAATTGTTGAATAAAGTCACTTTGATAATTGCGTTTTTGATTGTATGACTTATTTCTGGCCTCTGTTTGGGGGGAACTAAGGCTGTTTATAAGCACAGACTTCACTGATCGTCTTTCTTGTTCATCATTGTGAACTCATGTACGTTAAAATCACAACCTTTTCATAGCAGAACTCTCATGATCAATCTATGTCATCCCATACCTTCATTCTAATCCTTGTGTTACTTTGATAAATGACAAAACTTCAGGGTCACAGGTTTATGTGTATGTCCAAACTCTTCCAATTGTATACATTAAACATTTGCCATTTTTTCTATCAATTAAGTCACTGCAGCTCTTAAAAAATTCACGAAGGCTGACTTAGAATTACATTCGCCATTATAGGGAGCTTATGACATGTCAAAATAAATTATAAGTTTTACTTTTGTTTTTTAAAGTTTTTATTTAAAATTCAGTTAGTTAACATACAGTTTTATATTAGTTTCAAATATACAGTATAGTGATTCAACAATTCCATACATCACCTGGTGCTCATCATGACAAGTGCATTGCTTAATTCCCATTACCTATTTCACCCATCCCCCCCACCTCTGGTGGCTGTCAGTTTTTCTCTGTAATTAAGAGTCTGTTTCTTGACTTGTCTGTCTGTCTGTCTGTCTTTCTCTTCCCCCATACCCTTTTTCAGTCTGCTTGTTTGATTTGTTTCTTAAATTCCACATATGAGTGCAATCATATGGTATTTGTCTTTCTCTGACTAACTTCTCTTAGCATTGTACTCTCTAGCTCCATCCATGTTGTTGCACATGACAATATTTCATTATTTTTAATGGCTGAATAGTATTCCTTTGCATGTATGTAATGATACATATATACACACATATGTACATAAACACATATAGATACATACGTAGATATCCAAACATATATATGTGTGTGTGTTTGTGTGTATGTGTGTCTGTTTATGTGTGTGTGGGTGTGTATTCTTCTTCTTTATCCATTCATCAACTGATGGACACTTGGGCTGCTTTCATATCTTGGCTATTGTAAATGCTGCTATAAACATAAGGGTGCATGTATTTCTTTGAATTAGTGTTCTTGTATTCTTTTAAAAAACTTTTCTAAAGTTCTTTTTTTAAATTTAAATTTGAGAGAGAGGGAGAGAGAGAGAGAGAGAGAGGGAGAGAATGAGCTGGTGAGGGTGAGAGAGAGGTAGACACAGAATCCAAAGATAGGCTCCAGGCTCTGAGCTAGCAATTAGCACAGAGCCCGACATGGGGCTCAAAGCAATAAACCATGAAATCATGACTTGAGCCAAAGTTGCACGCTTAATCAACTGAGCCACCCAGGCACCCCTGTTCTTGGCTACGTTGGGTAAATACCCAGTAGTTCAGTTGCTGGATCATAGAGTAGATTTATTTTTAATTTTTTGAGGAACCTCCACACTGTTTTCTAAAATAGCGGCACCAGTTTGCATTCCCAGTAACAGTGTAAGGGGATTTTTTTTTCTTCACATCCTCACCAACACTTATTTCTTGTGTTTTGATTTTAGCCATTCTGACAGGTGTGAGGTGATATCTCATTGTAGTTTTGATTTGTATTTCCCTGAGGATGAGTGATGTTGAGTATCTTTTCATGTGTCTGTTGTTGGCCATCTGGATGTTGTTTTTGGAAAATGTCTGTTCATATCTTCTGCTCATTTTTACTTGGATTTTTATTGTTTTGAGTTTCATAAGTTCTTTATATATTTTGGATATTAACCCTTTAAAGGATATGTGATTTGCAAATATCTTCTCCTGTTCTATAGGTTGCTTTTTAGTTTCGTTGATTGTTTTCTTCACTGTGTAGAAACTTTTCATTTTGATGTAGTTCTAACAGTTTTTTAAAAAAATTTTGCTTTAGTTTTCTTGCCTCAGGAACAAGATCTAGAAAGAAGTTGCTATGGCTCATATCAACGAAGTTACTGCTTGTGCTGTTTATTAGGATTTTCATGGTCTCAGGTCTTACATTTGTGTCTTTAATCCAACTTGAATTTGGTTTTGTGTATTGTGTAATAAAGTGGTCCAGTTTCGTTCTTTTGAATGTTGTTGTCCAGCTTTTTAAAAATAATTTATTGAGGAGACTGTCCGATTCCCATTGGATATCCTTTCCAGCTTTTTTGAAGATTAATTGACCATATAGTTGTGGGTCCATTTCTG
Source organism: Helogale parvula (assembly GCA_004023845.1). Lineage (NCBI taxonomy): Eukaryota > Metazoa > Chordata > Mammalia > Carnivora > Herpestidae > Helogale > Helogale parvula. The sequence continues at coordinate 5,008 of PJEM01016307.1, read as the reverse complement.
GGTTCCGAATTCTTTTCTTTTGATCATTGTTTCTATTTTTTTGTGTCAGCACCATAGTGTTTTGCTTATACTACAGTGTGGTAATATAACTGGAAGCCCAGAATTGTTATAACTCTAGCTTTTCTTTTCTTTTTCAGGATTGCTTTGTTCATTCAGGGTCTTTGGTGGTTTCATACAGATTTTACAATTGTTTATTCTAGTTATGTAAAATAGCTGTTGGTATTTTGATAAGGATTGAATTTAATGTGTAGTTTGCTTTGGATACTATAAAATTTTAAAAAATATTTTTACTTCCAATCAATGAGCCCATAGATTTTAAATTATTATTATAATTACTTAAATTATAATTAAAATTATAGATTCTAGAGGAACTTTCCAACGTAGGGTACAAATGATCAAATATTTAACGAGGTAGCCTTTTTTGAGTGGTATGCTTGGGACACAGAGTAAAATGTTAGCTTCAAGATAGTCTTTCCAGATGATTCCCTATCAAGGCCAAACAAAATATTTTGCTCTTCCCAATCTTCTGAAAACTGCACCTCTGAACCATTTTCTCTGCCCAGCCGTATATTTTCACCCAATAATACCATTTCTCTATCTTCTGTTCCTCTTCCTAACCACCATGATAAGGTTTCTTGGAGTTTTAAAAATATCTTATATTTAAGTTGTAACTTTAAATTCTTTGAATCAGAAGTCAGATTTACAGAAGATGAATTGAAACCCTGATCTAGAGCTGAGTCAAAGATGTACGTAAAGACTTTCTAAACCTCAGGAAGATAGAAATTTGCTTCAGATTTCATAATTTGTTAGATACTTTTTATCCCAGATAATCAAATCTACTAATCAATTCTATTAGTTGTTAGCCCCTCTGATGTTGGGGGACATAGTTATAAGCTGCAGTATGGGAATGATCAGTAATAGACTTAAAAATCCTAGCTGTGGCAGGAATGACATCACCAGGGTGGTAGAATAAGAGGTCCCCCACTAGTATCCTTTCTCACCAATGATAATTCGACAATCATCCATGGACAAAAATGCCTATATCAGAGCTTTGGGACACAGATGGGGGACTGTGAAACACTGTCAGAGTCTGAGACCAAGGAGAACAGTTTAGAGAAAGGAAGCCCACATCCAGGTGGCTGACTTGTGTATTGTGGTCCTAACAATAGACTAGGAAACAGCTCTATACACCTATGGACTTAGCTACAGCCACATTTGGCCTTGGTCCTGTTACCAGCACCATACATCAAAGGCACCTGGGGAAGAGTTGTGACCACCTGTGCTTTAGGTAACAGACATACAGAGTGTGGTTCTGGGTATGGACTCTGAAGTGACATGTTAACTGGCTCCAGATATTCTTGACCACAGTCTGGGAGCCCCTGGGATAAGCCTACCAAACAGTTCTGCTGTAGATTCGGAAACTGTGGCTGGGTTCCTCCCACTCTGGGAGTAGTCCTTTTGGTACAAGGACTTGTTGGGAAGCACTTCTATCTGTGCCCCAGAGATCCTGAAAGGGCCTTATGATCAACCCCCAAGTACTCCCAGTTGCATCTTATTAGTCGTTCTGGCACAGGGACCTGGCAGGAGGCAGTCCAGTCTCTGCATCTGGAGATCCTAAAATAGCTCTATCCTCAGATTCAGTCCCTCTAACTGTGGTCAGGCAGCAGTGTAGCCCTCTCAGTGATCTGACATTCGACAAGACCATCTGAATCTCCAGAGCCAGGCCTCATTCTTGGCAGTACTGGGACTCAGTTCCAGCCTCTCAGCCATAGCCTGGGGACAGTTCTGCCCACCCAGACACCCACCCAAACAGCTAAAAGGAACCCTCACAGACTTGCTGTCTGAGGTCCAAGCTATGAACGCGAAGCAGATCCTGTTCCTAGTGCCACCCTTCTGAACAAGGTCCTGGAGGCAGTGTCACTTATTCAGGGTCCAGACAGGATCCCCATCTACTTGAGTCCCTGTAACCAGCCCATCAACTGCAGAGCCCACTGCAGACCCAGCAGTAGGCTCGTACTTGCCTCCAATCCTGCACAACTGTGGAGTTCATCCATTCAGCCTGTGAAATTGACACAAGAAGGTATTCACCAAATGAACCAGTCTGTAATGATGGAAGAGATGTTTGCTCCTTCAAATGCACAGGCATCATCTCAAGGGTACATGGATCATGAAGAATCATGCAAATATGGTACCACCAAAGGGTGCTAATAAAGCTCCAAATCAATGGAGATCTACAAATTGCCTGAATGTATAAAAATTAAAATTAAAACTTTTAACAATTTAAAAAATGTAAAAGTTTTAAAAATAAAGAATTAAAAATAGTCACCCTCAAGAAACCCAATGAATTAAAAGAGAACACACATAGATAACTAAACAAAATCAGGAAAATGATGCAGGAGCACAATGAAAAGTTCAATAAAGAAATACACACACACAGAAGAATATTTTTCTGCCATTAAAAAAAAAACGAGGAAATCTTATCGTTTGCAGCAACGTGGATGGGGCTTAATTGCATTATGCTAAGTAAAACCAGCTAGAGAAGGACAAATACTCTATGATCTCATTTATATATGGAATTTAAAATCAAAACAACCCACCAAAATCACAGAGAAAGGGATCAGACATGTGGCAAGTAAAGGTGGAGGGGGGGGTATGGGTGGGTATTGGAGGAAGATGGCCAAAAAGTATGAATTTCCATTTATGTGAGTAATAAGTGGGAGGAGTGTAATGTACAATGTGATGGCTGTAGTTAACACCGCCTAATGACATACAGGAAAGTTAGAGTACATTTTGGGGTGCCTGGGTGGCTCAGTCAGTTAAGTGTCCAACTCTTGATTTTGGCTCAGGTTATGATCTCATGATTCGTGAGGTCGATCCCTGTGTTGGGCTCAGTGCTAACAGCAGAGAGCCTACTAGGAATTTTCTCTTTATCCCTTTCTCTCTGTCCAGTTCCCCTCACTTAAAATAAATAAATAAGCTATACAAAAAAAGAAAAAGGAAAATACATCCCTCTGGCTCTCATGAGAAGTAGAAATTTTTTTCTTTTTTTTCTTTTCTTTTTTTCTTTATATTGTATTTATATAAGATGAAGGGTTTTAGTTGAATTTATTGTGATATACATCTCACAATATATGTAAACTTTGGGTAAATTCAATTCAATTTAATTTGTGATAGTTGATGAAAATCATCATGCTATACACCTTAAACTTACACAGTGATGTATATCAACTATTTCTCCATAAAACCTAAAAAATCAGACACCACCAAATAGAACCACACAGAAATCCTGAGGCTAAAAATACAGTGAGAGAAATGAAAAATTCAATAGAAAGCTTCCACAGTAGACTCAATCATGCAAAAGACAGAATCAGTGAATTTAAGATAGGTTATTTGAAACTGGGCAGTTAGAGGAACAAATCGAAACAAGAATGAAAATGAGTGAAGTATTTATGTGACTTGTAGGACACCAACAAGCAAACTGACATTCCCATTAAGGGAGTCTGAGCAGGAGAGAGAGGGAAAGAAAGGTTGTTTAAAGCAATTATAGCTGGTGTACTTGGCTGGGTTAGTTTGTAGAGCATGGAACTCTTGTTTTTTTTACAATAAAAATTTTTATGTTAAAAGAAATGCTTTTAAAAAGTAAATTTCTAAGTAAAATCTATCTCTAAGTAAAATCTGTCATTAAAGGTCCTTTTTGTTCTGAGAAGCCAGAGGGAAGCAGAAAAAGGGAGCACACATATGTGGTTCTTGAGACTTCATAGGAATGGAACAGCTGACTCATTTATAGAGCATTTAACTGACATACTTTTTTGAAGTTAAAATAATTTAAATAAATGGGCAGAAAAAAAATCTAGCAGACATTTGGTACAAAACATTCCAGAGGCAACTCTATATTGAGTATAAAACCCATTTGAATTGTTTCTTCTTAGATCAGTTGTCACCAGTGGAAACAGATTTTAGTAGCATGATTGTCATTCTGGCTGACCTGACAGGGAGCTTGGATGATGTTGTTGCCATGGCCTGGGCAAGAAGCCACTCAGCTGTTATTATGCCCTTGATTCGTAAAGCCAACACTCTGTTGAAAAGCCCATTTTTTTTCTCTTTATAAAATCCTCAATACAGCTTCTGGGTGATTGGATTCATCCAAATACCCCATGATTCCCATTTTGCATTTACCAGATTCTTAAGATCCTTTTTTTAAGGTATGTTCCCTTTATTTATTTATATTTATTCATTTATTTTTTATATAGTTTATTATCAAGTTGGTTTCCATATAACACCCAGTGCTCTTCCCCACAAGTGCCCCCCTCCATGACCATCACCCTTCTCCCCCTTTCCCCCTCCCTCTTCAACCCCCAGTTTGTTCTCAGCATTCAAAAGTCTCTCATGATTTGCCTCCCTCCCTCTCCCCTACTCTTCCCCCCCACCTTTCCCATTACCATGGTCTCCTATTAGGTTTCTCCTGTTAGACCTATGACTGACAACATATGTTATCTGTCCTTCTCTGAGCATGCAACTCTTGATCTTTGGGTTGTGAGTTTGAGCCCCACATTGGGTGTAGAGAGTACTTAGAAATAAAATCTTGAAAAAAGTTACAGCTGAAGACTTCCTAAACCTTAGGAGAGGCATGCACATCAGGTACAGGAAGCTCAAAGAACTGCAAGCGAGATCAACTCAGAGAATACCACAAGACACATTATAAAAATGTTGAAGTCAAAGACCAAGAGAATCTTGAAAGCAACAAGAGAAAAAGAATTCATTACTTATCCAGGAACCGTAATGTGAACAGTGGATTTCTTTGCAGAAATGTTGTAGGCAGGAGGGAATGGGATGATATATTCCAAGTGCTGAAAGAAAAAACTGCCAGCAAAGGATACTATATCTGGTAAAATTGTCCTTTAGAAACGAAGAAGAGGCATTTCCAGACACAAGCTAAGGGAATTCAGCATCATTCAACTTTTTGTTTCTTTTAGAAGAAATGCTAGAAGGAGATATGCAAGTTGAAATG
>PJEM01016306.1:0-26225 GCA_004023845.1 Helogale parvula | reverse complement strand
ATAATAACAATAGTCAAAACAATAGTAATAGTAATAGGGGTTCCTGAGTGGCTAAGTCAGTTAAGCAGCCAACTCCTGATTTTAGCTCAGGTCATGATTACGCAGTTCATGAGTCTGAGTCCCACATCGGGCTCTGTGCTCAGCCTGGAGCCTGCTTCAGATCTTCTCTCTCCATCTCTCTGCTCCTCCCCCACTCTCTATCTCTCTCTCTAAAATAAATAAATGATTAAAAAATAGTTAATTATGACCCAGCAATAGCACTGCTGGGGATCTACCCAAGGGCTACAGAAGTGCTGATGCACAGGGGTACATGTACCCCAGTGTTCATAGCAGCACTTTCAACAATAGCCAAATCATGGAAACAGCCTAAATGTCCATTAACTGACGAACGGATCAAGAAGATGTGGTTTATATACACAATGGAGTACTACATGGCAATGAGAAAAAATGAAATCTAGCCATTTGTAGCAAAATGAATGGACCTAGAGGAAGTCATGGTAAGCGAATTAAGTCAGGCAGAGAAGGACAGATACCATATGTTGTCACTCATAGGTCTAACAGGAGAAACCTAACAGGGGACCATGGGAAGGGGAAAAGCGGGGAAGAGTCGGGGAGAGGGAGTGAGGCAAATCATGAGAGACTTTTGAATGCTGAGAACAAACTGAGGGCTGAAGAAAGCAGGGAAGGGGAAGGGGGCGATGGTCATAGAGAGAAGCACTTGTGGGGAAGAGCACTGGGTGTTATATGGAAACCAACTTGGTAATAAACTATGTAGAAAAAATAAAAAATAGTTAATTAAAAAAAATAGTGCTCAGGGCACTCAGGCAGGAGCAACAAACTTTTTCTGCAAAAGTTCAGATAGTAAATATTTTAGACTTTGCAGGCCATAAAAGGCCTGTGCTACTCAACTCTATCACTGTAGTATAAAACTGGCCTTAGGGGCACCTGGGTGGCTCAGTTGCCAGGGCGTCCAACTTTGGCTCAGGTCATGATCTCGTGGCTCATGAGCTCAAGCTCCACATCAGATTCTGTGCTGAAGGCTCAGAGTCTGGAGTCTGCTTCAGATTCTGTCTCTTTCTCTCTCTCTCTCTCTCTCTCTCTCTGCCCCTTTCCTGCTTGCACTCTGTTTCTCTCTCTCTCAAAGATAAATTTTTTAAAAATTATTTTTTAAACTGGCCTTAGACAATACATAAGTGAACGGGTGTGGCTGTATAGAAATGTTTTATTCACAGAAACTGAAATCTGAATGTCATAAATTTACATTCATATGTCATGAAACAACTTTTTAAAACTATTTAAAAATGTAAAAATCATTCTTAGCTCATGACCCATACAAACACAGGCAAAAGTCTAGGCGCTACATTTCAGCAAACCCTACCCTAAAAACTAAGTTTACTTTATTGCCTCCATTTTATAGATTAGGAAATCTCCAGGCTTCCCTACAGAGCAATGATTAACACAGCATCTCAATGCCTGGACTGCAAGCATGTTCCTCTATTGCTGTCCATAAAACTATACAATTAGCAGAACAAAAAGCTGTCACAATATGAGTTTATTCTATCCCGAAGAACTGTGTCTTCACTAAACCTAAAAAATTATCATTCTTCCATAAATTGCATTTCTTCTCACACCTTGAAGAAGTTGAAAAAAATTATATAAATTGACAGATCAAATGACATGTCCTACCTATTAATCTGCTAGTAAACACCAGAAACCAGATATAGAAAAACATAAGACCACTAGATTCTGGTTTAATAAGGGTTTCCTGAAATACAGCAAGTGTGGGGTGCCTGGGTGGCTCAGTCAGTTAAAGCATCTGACTTCGGCTCAGGTCAAGATCTCATGGTCTAGGAGCTCAAGCCCCACATCATGCTCTTGCTGACCGCCTGGAGCCTGCTTCAGATTCTGTGTCTCCCTCTCTCTCTACTCCTCCTCCACTCAAACTCTGACTCTCTCTCTCTCTTTCTCTCAAAAACAAATAAACATTAAAAAATTTTAAATAAAATACAGCAAGTGACCCCATAACAGCTTCTAAAACCACTTGAGACCAAAGTTCCATTAACTGTTTCCAGGTACCTTCTTTCTTGGCAGTATATAACAATGACTGCAACATGGTAAGCTTTATTTTTTAACTCTTTAAAAAAATATATATATATATATATAGAAAGAGAGAGAGAGAGGCCTATTTTCAAGCTAAAATAAATGGAAAACACAAAAGACATTTAGAAGAATCCTTCCCAATGAGAAAATGACTGTTGGAATATCAGAAAAAGATGGCTTAAATTAACTTTTTAAAAAGTTAAACAAATGTTATTTCTTCAAAATAAAATTTTTAATCTAGAGCTAAAAATTAAGTTTGGCAACCATGTCAAACCTGAAACTTATGTCAAAAAGTCTCCTTGCTTTTAAAAGAATTGTAAGGTAAGTATATTTATGGTAAAGCAGAATAATGTCCCCCACCATCAAAGATGTCTACATCTTAATCCCCAAAACCTGTGAGTATGTTAGGAAACATGTCAAAAAAGGATTAAAGTTGCACATGGAATTAAATCCTCACTGTTTAAGAGTATAAATGGACCTTGAGACCAAAAGTTTGTTAACCCCTGAGCTAAAAGCCTATGGTAGATGAGGAATGAACAGGATAATGGAGTGTGATTTTAGTTCCTTAAAATTTTTATCTAGTGTTTCACTATGTCAAGACACATCTAACATTTTAAATTTGTAAATTTTATTCTTTTTTTATTTTTTATTTTTTTTTTTTGAGAGATAGCAAGAGTGTACATATAAGCAGGGGAGGGCCAGAGGGGGAGAGAATCCCAAGCGGGCTCCATGCTCAGATGCTCAGCACAGAAACCTGATGAGGAGCTCAATCTCATGACTATGAGATCATGACCTGAGATGAAATCAACAATCAGATGCCTAACCGAGCCCCCAGGTGCCCCTATGTTTGTAATTTTTAAAACAATTTAAAACAGGTGCGCCTGGGTGATTCCGTCAGTTAAGCATCCGACTTCAGCTCAGGTCATGATCTCACCGTTCGTGGGTTCGAGCACCGCACTGGGTTCTGTGCTGACAGCTAGCTCAGAGCCTGAAGCCTGTCTTCCAATTCTGTGTCTCCCTTTCTCTCTGATCCTTCCCCTGCTCACACACACACACACTCTCTCTCTCTCTCTAAAATAAACAAAACATTTTTTAAAATCTTTAAAAAAAAACAATTTAAAATAAATTAAAACAATCTCACCCCTATTTAGAATCTTTAAATAACTGCTCACAGCCTGCGAATAAAGTAAAAACTCGGCGTATCACACTAAGCATCTAATCTTACTCTCCTTACCAGAAAGGACTTCTAGAGTACCCACTGTACTCAGCTCCCTCCTCCAGGTGTCCTTCATGTTGCATTCAGTCTAGAATGTACCTCACTTCCACTCTCATTTTGCTACTTTCTTCTTTTTTCAGAACTCCAGTCAGGAATTCCCATCTCCTCCAGGAAGTATCACAAAGTAGAGGGATTACCTCTGCATGTTATCATGGTTTCCTCTGACAACCCACTGTTTCTTTACTTACCTACTGTTATCACTAGAGCACAAACAAAAATATATAAACAGAGAGTAGTACTTTAATCGTCTTTTAAATTCACAGCCAAGTATACTTCCTGGAACATAGTAAATTTTCAAATGTCTTCTGAAGTGATTCATGTTTTATTATTCTCTAATTTAAGATTTCTCTTTCAACTCAATTTCGGCTCCCTTCCTCCCCCCCCAAAAAAAGCCTTTGTGTAAGCTATTTTCCCTGCCCCTCCGAAAAGAATTTTTATGGCAGTATAAAAGTAAACAAGAATCTTGCTTTAGAGAATCTCTTTCAAAAAATGTTATTCTGTAAAAACAAGTGACCTGCCCCAAATATATTTGAGATGGGTTTTTTATTGTTACTAATTAATGTAACTATTTATTCTCATTTTTAAGAAAAATATTCCTTTGCTCTTAAAAAGAAATATAAATCTAAAAATTTAAATAGAGAAAAAAATCCATGAAAATGGCTTCATCCTTCAACACAGAAAAAAATCTGTCTCTTAAATGTACTCACTCCATTAATAAACATGCTTATGAAACTAACAGATAGTTCTGAGTCACAGAGTTTATCCACCCCCAAAAGGTGATGGTGGGGACAAAGGAGAGACCAGCATAACTAGCAATTTGAGATAAGATGGTTTCTGCTGGCTGGAGAATTCATTTAATCAACTACTTAGTATTTTATTCTTTTAGGCTCTGGAATTCTGCCAGACACACTTTACACAAAAAAGTAGGAGAGGAAAGAAAATACAAACACCCTGGGAAGGGGGGGAAGGGTTGTTTTGTTTTCTCTAAAACAAGAAACGACAGAATTAGAGCTTTATTGGCTGAACATGAACAATTAAATCCAATTTGTAAATAAAACAAAGTAATAAAACTTATTAAGGTATGATCATAAGGGAATTACATATTAAAATCAAGTAGTGATAATATTCTAACATTTACTTCCACCCCTGAATAGGAAAGAAAAAAAAAAGTGAATTCGACACATGGCAACTCTAATAAGACACTGACCAAATCTTAAATTCCAAATATGAATATGGGAAGTGTTAGAGTAATGCTATCTTTAAGTCAGTTAGTATAAGAAGTTATGTATTTTGCATTATAGGAAGACTAATCACTCACTGGCGTGAGCATGTGAGCAATCATTTCTTTAAGGACCCATCTTTCTATTTGGCAAACTTAGAAATTTTAACACCATGAAGACAACTATGTACCAACTCTAGAGGGAACTGTCTAATTTCAAAACACAATTCAGAAGAAAACCTAAAGCCTGGTAACAAACATACATTTTCTATATGACAAATTAGTAACACTTTTGTTTAAAAAAAAAATCCCCAAGTATCTTGGGTCCTCTCTTTAAAAACAAAAACAACTTCAACTATGAAAAGTGCACTGAGGGGCGCCTGGTTGGCTCAGTCGGTTGAGCGTCCGGCTTCAGCTCAGGTCACGATCTCACGGTTCGTGGGTTCAAGCCCCGCATTGGGCTCTGTGCTGACAGCTCAGAGCCTGGAGCCTGCTTCGGATTCTGTATCACCCTCTCTCTCTCTCTCTCTCTGACCCGTCCCTGCTTGCACTCTCTCTCTCTCTATCAAGAAAAAAAAAAGTGCACTGAAATATACCTAAACAATCTGTCTGAAGAACGTGTATTTAGACACTGAATATCTAACAAAAAGAGACCACAATTTCAAACAGAAATAAATACAAATTATTTAATATAAACCTATGTTGTCAAGTATCCATTATCTGATTTATTCTTCATAACCACTGTAAAGATTTAATACATCCCATCTACAGCTAAGGAATCTAAAACTCAGACAGGTTGAGCAGGTAACTCAAAGCCTCACAGCTGGCAAGTGGAAGAACAGAGTTAAAACTCAAGTCTTCACACTTTTTCCAGTCAGCCATGATGCCCTAAGTGGAAATGAAAATAGACCAACAATATGCACAGTAACTCTGACCAAATTTTTTGTACCAAAATAAGGTGCAAGGTTTAACTAGAAATACATTTTCCTAATTTTATTAAGTTTATTTAGTTATTTTAAAAGAGAGAGAAAGCACACGTGGGGGCAGGGTAGAGAGAGAGGAAGAGAGAGAATGTCAAGCAGGCTCTGAGCTCGGCAAGGGACCCAAGAAAGGGCTTGATCTAACAAGTGTGAGATCGTGACCTGAGCCAATATCAAGAATCAGACACTTCACTGACTGAACCACTCAGGTGCCCCTGTATTTTCCTAACTTTAAATTTCTATATTTGAAATCCATTTAATGACCTATAAAAAAATTATTTTGATCCAGTAATTCTATTGATACTGCTATCTAAAACTTGCAAAACAAGAAGTTAATGCAGGTCTCAAGAGTTTAATTACTCTTAGGGCTATATCTAAGGCATGCTGTCTCAAGGAAAGCCTGTTTCCCCACCTATAAAAAGAAGGATTTGTGCAAGAATCTTATTTAACTACACTAAATGCACATTTAGATTGTACCATATTAAAACAAAGTTAAGCATGTATTAAAACTGTATCTTAAGGGGCACCTGGGTGGCTCAGTTAAGCGTCCGACTTCGGCTCAGATCGTGATCTCAGTCTGTGGGTTCAAGTCCCGCATCGGGCTCTGGGCTGACAGCTCCGAGCCTGGAGTCTGCTTCAGATTCTATGTGTGTGTGTCTCTCTCTCTCTGCCTATCCCCTACTCATGCTCTATCTCAATAATAAATTTTAAAAATTAAAAAAAATTTTAAAAACCTGTATCTTAAGACTTTCAATAAACTATTATATAAAGTTCTAAAGTAATTGAAAACAGAATATCCAGGTGACAAACATTAATTTTTTTAACCAAAAAATACAGTATCACCGCTCTCTTAAGGAAAACTATTGAAAAACTTAAAAGCAAAAGTTAGATCTTAGAATTACACATAACCTGGTACCACTCTTGTCTTGTCAGTAACTTCCAATCTACATAGAACAGGACCTGCAGACCTAGTTACAGATCAAGAATTATCTAAAAAACAGTGTTGTCTCCTTGACCTAAAATCCTACTCTTTCAAATTTCTTTGAAATTCATACTAAAGCAATACAAAAACAGGAAAATCTATATACACAGAAGTATTTATTTTAGGGGAAAAAAAGTAATTAGTAACACAGGAATCATTCTTGTGTTTTTTTATTAGAATATTAAATAACATATAGAAAATGTTAAGAACAGTTTATTTATGGTATCTTAAAATTAAAGAACAAGACAAAATGATTACAAGTGGATAAAAATAAGCTTTACAACTATATAAAAATGTGTGTGCATAATACAAAAGTTAAAAAGGCAGTTTACCAAAATGAGTTGAAGACTTATGTCCATCCAAAAAGCTACACAAATAGTTTATAGTAGCTTTATTTACAATTATCAAAAGTTGTAACAACCACATGTTCTTCAATAGGTGAATAAGCTGATACATCAATACAACAAAATGTTACTCAATTAAAAAAAAAAGCTATTAAGCCATGCAAAGAAACTTACATAGAGGAAACAGCACTTAATGGAAAGAAGCCAACCTAAAAAAGGCTACATATCTATATGATTTCAACTATATGACATTCAGAAAAAGGCAAAATTAGGCAGACAGTAAAAAGATCAGTGATTAACAGGAGTTCATGGGAGAAAGAGATGAATAGGTGGAGCACAGAACATTTTTAGGGCAGTGAAACTATTCTGTATGTTACTGTAATGGCAGACACATACACATATTTGTCACAACCCACACAAAGAGTAAACCCTACTGTAAACCATGGAATTTAGTTAATATTAACATCTATATTCGCACATCAAACATAACAAATATGCCACACTAATGAAAGATATTAATACTAGATGAAACTGGAGGAAATGAGAGTATATGGGATTTTCCACTCAGTTTTTCTAAAAATTTAAATTGCTCGAAAAAAACATAAGGTACTAATTTTTCAAAAAAGAAATAAATTTTGACAAATAAAACAAATACTAAAAACTAAAATCATTCAGGTAGAGTGGCGGATTAATTAGTGATTTTTTTCCTTTTAAAATTGGATATTCAGCAACAAATCAGCAATGAAATATAATTCCAGCAATGTCTGCAGTAGCTGCACAGTCCCCAAACAGAAATCAATTCACTCCTAGTTTTACCTACATAAAACTGCACACAAATTGTCCATCTGTGATTTTTTTTAACTGTCCTCAATTTGGAACAAAAAAAAACAGTGGAATGGCAGCTTTCAATTATTATACCATATACTGAGGGGTAGTGGGATAATGTGAGGAATCCAGATTAATTGGTCAGCTAATTTCAGTCTGCTTACTGAATGTCTATGAATGACTAATGATTTCAATAGAAAGTGAAGAACTTGATATGAAAAGTAGGGACATATGCCTCCCTCAAATTTTTAAGACATTAGAAGAAATGAGCCCTACTTCTTTTACTCATTCATCTCTTACTGAGTTTACAATTACAACAAAATCATCCATAAGACTACAACAACTCAACTGATGACAAGATACTACATAGTTATGATGAAAACCAACAATGAAAATAAATCTCCGAGTCTATCACGTTTTTCAAAGCCAGAGATTTGTCTCAACACCACTTTAAAACTGTTTTCTATAGATAGGAATTTATACATCAATTTCTTAAAAGTTCAATATAAAGTCCAATCTAAATCATTCTAAACATTTCCAAAATTATCATTTTATTATCTGAGTTAACATGATCAGTTAAGTCATGCATATATCATGAAAAATCTTATAGTCTAATATGAATCTAAATGTTGCTTAAAAAGGAATTGACAGAGTGATATCAACAAGAAGGAAGAGGAGTTTTCAGCACTCATTTCCCACAGAAACAGCAATTTTGATAATTGCTCATTGACTAGACTACCTTTGTGAGAACCCTTGAATCCCAGAGAGTTCCCATCAGCTCTTTGGAGGAAAAATCTGCGAATAAGTACACTGAAGAAAGTAAGAACAGTTACAACTTCACCAATGGCATACTTTTTCCCTAAAGCAGCACAGATCAGTGCCAAGAAAGAATCCCTCCTGTTCTAAGAATAGAACGAGCACCTACTTCCCAAGATCTATGGCATAATACTCAGTTTCTACCCAGAACACTGAGAGGATCAGCAGAGCAGGGAAAAGAAACAGGTCTCACAGCAATTAGGGCACAGAATTCAGTAAAGCTCTAGCAAGACGCCTACCCATAAACCTCATAAGAGATATTACCTGAAGATAACCCCAAATAGGCCCCATGTGCCCCCAGCACTCCATGTCCTCTTCCCCAGTGGGGAATCAGCTCATCCAAAGCACTGAAAATCATAGACAAAGCAATCACAGATGACTGGCTCAACTCTCCTCGATTGAAAGAGGATACACAGCCTTCTAAACTTCAGGGCATTGCCCTTGGGAAAAATAAATGGGAACCTTTCAGCATAAACAACAAAATAGCTGTTTTAAAGGAAATTCAGTGACCTATATGAGAGCACAGAACCTGTTTGGGATTCTCTCTCCCTTTCTACTCTCTCTCTCTCTAAAAATAAATAAACTTTAAAAAAAAAAAACTATAGCTAAAATATTTTACTAATGAATACACAATATAAAAATATGTAAATTGTGACATCAATATAAAATATGGCATGGGGGTAAAAGTACAGAATATGTTAAACTGGGGGCACCTAGGTAGCTCAGTCAGTTAAGTGTCTGACTTTGGCTCAGGTCATGATCTCACAGTCCATGAGTTTGAGCCCTGCATTAGGCTCTATGCTGACAGCTTAGAGCCCCATATCAGGCTCTGTGCTGACAGCCCAGAGCTGGGAGCCTGCTTCCACTTCTGTGTTTCTCTCACTCTCTGCCCCTCTCCCACTCATTTTCTCTCTCTCTCTCTCTCTCTCTCTCTCTCAAAAATGAATAAATGTTAAAAAAAAAATTTTAAGGAATACGTTATATTGTTATCAGCTTAAAATAAACTGCTATGTTTTTAACTAAACCTCATGGCAACCATGAAGAAAACTCTAGTAGATTCACAAAAGACAGAAATGATTCTATCTTTGCTGGGTGGTTCAGCAGGTTGAGCATCTGACTCTTGATCTCGGCTCAGGTCTTGATTTCAGGGTCATGAGTTCAAGACCCATACTGGGCTCTGCGGTGGGTAGAAGGAAAGAAGGAAAGAAGGAAGGAAGGAAGGAAGGAAGGAAGGAAGGAAAGAAAGAAGGAAGGAAGAAAAAGGAAGATTTAAAGCATACCACTATTTTAAAAAATCATTAAATCAATAAGAAAGACAGTAAGATTGGAACAAAGGAAATAAAATCAGAAAACAATTAACAAAATGACAAGAGTAAGTCCTTATCTATTAATAATTGTTTAAATCTTAATGGATTCAATTCTGCAGTGAAAGACATAAGAGTATGTGAATGAACTGAAAAACAAGAGCAACAACATGTTCACTACAAGAGATTCAGTTTAGCTGCTATAAGGACACATATAGGCTGAAAATGAAGACATGAAAAGAAAGTCTATGCAAATAGTAAATGAAAGACAACAGGAGTAACTATACTTATTATATAAGACAGAAATAGCCTTTCAGTTAAAAACAATGACAAAAAACAAAGAAGACGGGTGCCTGAGTGGCTCAGTCAGTTACACATCTGACTTTGGCTCGGGTCATGATCTCGTGGTTCATGGGTTCCCGCCCCGTGTCTTGCTCTGTGCTGACAGCTCAGAACCTGGAGGCTGCTTCAGATTCTGTGTCTCCCTCACTCTCTGCCCCTCCCCCACATGTGGTCTCTCTCAAAAATAAAACATTAAAAAAGAAAGACAAAGAAGGTCATTATGCAAGTAATAAAGGGGTCAACTGATCAAAAGGATAATAATTGTAAATACACATGCAACCAACACCAAAGAACCTAAAAACATAAATATGAATCAAACTGTACATATAAAACATTCTCTAGGATGGATCACATGTTATGCCTCAAGATTCTTAACTAACTTAAGAGGACTAAAAATATATCTAGTAACTTTTCCAACCATAATGTATGAAACTAGCAATCAAAATCAGGAGGAAAATGGGAACATGTGCAAAAATGTGGACACTGAATGACACATTCCTAACAGCCAATGGGTCAAAGCAAAACTCAAGAGATATCAAAAAAATGCATTGAGACAAAGATGGAAAAAACATATCAAAAACTTCTGGGAGGCAGCAAAAGAGGTTAGTTCTAAAATGGAAGGGTAAGCCAATAAATACACACACTGAGAAAAAAGAAAAATCTCAAATTAACAATCTAGCTTTATACCTTAAAGCGCTAGGAAAAAAACAAAGCCGAAAGTTAGAAGGAAGGAAATAAGATTAGAACAAAAATAAAATAGAGACAAGAAAAACAATTTTAAAAAACAATGACACTAGAGAGGCACCTGGGTGGCTCAGTCAGTTGGGCTTCTTGACTCTTGCTTTCTGCTCAAGTCATGATTCCAGGGTCAAGGGATCAAGCTCCCCATCAGGATCCACACTGAGCATGGAGCCTGCTTAAGATTCTTTCTCCCTCTGCCCCTCCCCCCATTAGCATGCTCATTTGTCTCTCTCTTAAAAAAAAAAAATGACACTAGGACTTGAGTTGTGGTTTGTTTTTTTAAGACAAAAAAAAATTGACAAATCTTTGGCTAGACTAACCAAGCCAAAACAAACAAACAAAATAAAAAAGATTATAAATGACAGGAGATACTACAACTGATACTGAAAAAATGGAAACAGTCATAAATGACTACTATGAACAATTTCAGTCCAACAAACTGAATAACCCGAAAGAAACGGATAAATTCCTAGTATCATACAACCTACCAAGACTTAATCATGAAGAAATAAAAAATCTGAACAAACCAAAAACAAAGTAAGGAGATTAGAACAGTAACCAAACATCTTTTTCTTATTTGAGAGAGAGAGAGCGAGAGCATATGAGTCTTTGAGAGGGGCAAAGAGAGAGAGAGAATCTTAAGCAGGCTCCAAGCTCAGCACCCCTAAACATCTTTAAACAAAGAAAAACCCAATGGGATGCCTGAGTGGCTCAGCTGGTTAAGTGTCCAACTCTTGATTTCAACTCAAGTTATGACCTCACAGTTCAGTTTGTGAGATCGAGCTCTGTGTCAAGGTCTATTCTAACAGGATGGAGCCTCCCTAGGATTCATTCTCTCTCTCTTTCTCTCTCTCTCTTTCTCTTTCTGTACCTTCCCTACTCATTCTCTCTTCAAAATAAATAAACATAAGGATGGAAGGGAGAGAGGGAGGGAGGAAGGAGGGAATTCCACCACCAGAGGACTTCACTGGTAAATCCTAATCAATCATAAATAAGAATTAATGCCAATTCTCAAATTCTTCCCAAAGCCAGAAAAGGATCCTACAAGAAATAAAGAATTACAAGCAATATCCCTGAAGAACACAGATACAAAAGTCCTCAACAAAACAATAGCAAACCTAATTCAATAGCATATTTAAACAAGCATTTACTATGATCAACTCAAATTTATCCCTGGAATTCAAGGATGGTTCAACAAGTGTAGTATACCACATTAACAGAGTCATTGTGATCTTCATTCATATGATCATCTCAATAACAACCATCTCAAAAGCTAATGGCAAACTAACATCAATATGCAATGGTAAAAAGCTGAAAGCTTTACCTCTAAGACTGGAACAAGACAAAGATGCCCATTCTTACCTATTCTATTCTATTCAATATGGCATTAGAAGTCCTAGTCAGAGCACTTAAGCAGCAGAAAGAAATAAAAGGCGCCCAAATTGGAAAAGCAAAATCATCTCTATCTCTAGGTGTGTGTTTTTTATTGACATGATCTTACAGAGAAAAACAACAAAGACTTCACCAAAAAATATTAGAACAAATTCAGTCAAAGTTGCAGGATACAAAACTAATACACAAAAATCAACTGCATTTCTATATACTAACAAGGAACCATCCAAAAAATGTTTAAGAAAACAATCTTATTTACAATAACTTCAAAAGAATACTTAGGAATAAATTTAACTGAGGAGGTGAAAGATCTATATACTGAAAACTCTATTGATATCAATGAAAGAAATTGAAGACACAAATAAATGGCAAGTTACTCCATGTGCAAGGATTGAAGAATTAACACTTAAATGTGCATACTACCCAAAGCAATCAACAAATTCAAGGCAATCCCTACCAAAATTCCAGTGGCATTTTTTACAGAAATGGGGCGGGGGGGGGGGGGGGGAGGAGGGAAAGTCCTAAGATCCATATAGAACCAAAATGAACTCCAAGTAATCTGAGCATTATTGAGCAATATTGAACAAAGCTGAAGGAATCACACTTCCTGATTTCAAAATACATTACAAAGCTACAGTAATCAAAATAAGTGGTACTGGCATAAAAACAGACTAGATTCACAGAACAAAATAGCCCAAAAATAAACCCATGCAACTACAGTCAACTGACTTTCGACAGTGGTGCCAAAAGCACATACCAAGGAAACAACAGTCTCTTCAATAAATGGTGTTGGGAAAACTGGATATCCACATGTAAAAGAATTGAAATGAACCATTATCTCAAACAATATACAAAAATCAACTCAAAATAAATTAGACTTAAATTTAAGGCCTGAAATTGTAAAACTACCAGAAGAAAACATGGGAGGAAAGCTTGACTTTAGCCTGGGGAATGAGTTTTTTGGATAGGACCCCAAAAGCAAAGCTAATCAAAGCAAAAAGATGGTAGGACTACATTAAACTGGAAAGCTTCTGCATAGCAAAGACAATAATCAGCAGAATGAAGAGACAATCTATGGAAAGAGAGAAAATATTTGCAAACCACACATCTGATATTATTCAAAACATACAAGTACTTCAACCAACTCAACAGCAAAGAAAAATAACCCAATTTAAAAATGGGCAAAGAACCTGAATAGATACATCTCCAAAGAAAACATACAAATGGCAACAGATATATGAAAAGGTACTCAACATCACTAGTCATCAGAGAAAAGCAAATCAAAACTAGGAGATATCACCTCACACCTGTTAGAAAAGCTATTATCCAAAAACACAAAAGATAACATATTGATGAAGATGATCCAGCAATCCCACTTCTGGGTGCATAGCCAAGAAAATGAAAAAAATTTCAGGATCTCAAGAAGATATCTGCACTCCCATATTCATTTGAGGCATTATTCACAATATATGTATAGAAAAAAACCTAAATGTCCATTGACAGACGAATGAAGAAATTAAGATATTAACACTTCATTACACATACACACAGCATTAAAAAAAAAGAAGGAAATCCTGCCATTTGCAACAACATGGATGAACCTGGAGGATATTATATGCTAATAATCATGTTAACATTATATATATTGTATTTAATTATATATAATTATACATATATTGTATAATATACAATTATATATATTACATGTATTATATATAATTATAATAATGTTAATAATTACTTAACATTATGTTAAGTAAAATAAGCCAGATGCAGACTGGCGAATATTGCCATGAACTCACTTAATATGTGTCATCTAAAAAAGTTCAACTCAGAAACAGAAAGAATGGTGGTTGCCAGGGGCTGGGTTGTACAAGACTAGAGAGAGGTTAATCAAAGGGCGCAAAGTTTCAATTACACAGGATGAATACGTTCTGGAGATCTAATATACAACATGGTGACTATAGTTAATAATGCTGTATTGTATACTTGAATATTATATACTTGAATACCTGTATACATATTTAACGCTATAAGTTAAAAGGATAAATCTCAGTGCTTTTACCACCAAAATAAATAAATAAATAAAAAGGGAAGGGGAGGTACTATGTGAGATGATAGATTTGTTAATTATTGGACTGTGGTAACCACTTCACAATATAGTATATGTATGTATGTGTGTGTGTGTGTGTGTGTGTGTATACACACACATATGTATCAAATCATCCTATTGTTTTCCCAAATTATATATGACTTAGTAAACCTCAGTAAAGCTAGAGGGGGGCAGAGAACGAATCTACACAGCAGCACTAGTCACAATGGCCAAAAAGCTGAAAGAGATGACAAGATAAACAAAATGTGGTATAGTCATAAGATGGATTATTCTTCAGCCATAAAAAGAAATGAAATGCTAATACATGCTATAACATGAACAAACGTTGTAAACATTATGCTATGTACTATGTACTAAATAAACCAGACCAAACACATAAAGACGAATATTGTATGATTCCACTAACATGAGGTTACTAGTATAGGCAAATTCATAGAGACTAAAAGTAAAACAGAGGTTACCAGGAGGTATGGGAAAGGGAGAGTGGGAATTAATCGGTATATATTTTATTTTTAGGATGATAAAAAGTTCTTGAAATGGTGGTGATGGTTACACAATACAGCAAATGTATTTAATGAACTGTACACTTAAAAATGGTTAGAATGAGGGCATGTGGGGGCCTCGGTCAGTTTAGTGTCCAACTCTTGATTTCGGCTCAAGTCATGCATGATCTCATGATTCAGAAAATTGGGCTCTGTGCTGACGTGTGGAGCCTGCTTATGATTCTCTCTCCCTCTGTCTGCCCCTCCCCCAACTGGTGCTCACTTTCTCCCTCTCTCTCAAAATAAACATTTTTAATGGTTAAAATGTAAATTTTTTTCACAATTAAAAAAAGTAATGAAGTATTGATACATGCTACATTTCTCCCAAAGGAAATGTTGAAGGTTTTATAGAGGGGGGTTGCCAGTCACAATAGATGAAAGGTATTCTGTTCAAAGAGCATACGCAAACAAGGAAAGCAAAGTCTGTTCAGAAATTAGAGCATAAGGGACAGATTCAAGATATACACAGGAGAGAAATATCAACACTGGATGATTGATTAAATGAGGGTCAATGAAGAATTGAAAGACAGATGACTCAGGGTTTTTGCTTAGGCAGTTAAGTATATTTAGAAAATGCCATTCACTGAGATGAAGGAATGTTAAAGGGAACAGTAATGAATTTGTTTTTTGGAAATGAGTTTGAAGTAACAAATATTCAGTTGATATCAGGAAGCACAAATTAAGAAAAGAGAATAAGCTTGAAAATAGCACTGGGTATTACCAGTAATAAAAGTGATACTAACATAGTTACTAGCCTAACAACGGTGGTCAAAATCCTTTAAAAAGAAAGAAAAAGTTATGTAGAGAAACGAGAGGGGACAAACATGAAAAGCGAAGAATCCAGGAGAGCACCAAATATTACATGATGGACTGGAACTTAGATCCAGTTCTCTGGACTCCCAGGCAAATGTACTAACACCAGGTTGCCTTCCTAATGGAAACTCACTAGAAAATTTTAAATTCCCACTTCTTAGACTTCACTTACCCTTCAAATAACACTGCATAAAGTTATTACATTGCTTAAAAGCACAAAGGTTACTTAAATGTACCTCAAAAGCAATATTTTCCAACTGAAGAAATCGCTAACTTAATTGTTTAATACTTCAGGTCTAGAAATATAACTCTATTCTAGGAAATGTATTTTTAAAAAGACAATAGTTTGCCTGTTGCATGAAGGCAAGGATTTCTGTTTTGTTCACTGATGAAACACAAATTGCGAGATACACAGGAGACATTTAATAGGTTTCTTGAATGAATGAATGTCCCATTCTCTAGGGGGACAAATGGAAAAAAGAAAAGGATTTAAAATTACTTATATTTAATCATAAGTTGGGTTTGTCAAGACAGTTTATATTAGTATGATGTATTACTTCACCTATTTTGTGATTTTTTATTTTTATGTTGTTCTCAATTTTAAAAGAGCAGGCAAGATGCGGAAAACAGTTCAGTAGTTTCTCAAAAAAGTTAAAAATAGAATCACTATATGATCTAGCAATTCTGTATACACTCAAAAGAATTCAAAGCAGGGTCCAGAAGAAACATTTATACACTCATGCTCATAACAGCATTACTTATTACAGCTAATACACTGAAGTAACCCGAGTGTCTTATCAATGGATGAGTTAATAGTCTATATATACAATAAAATACTACTTAGCCTCAAAAAGTAAGTAAATTCTGACACATGCTACAACCTGGATGAACTGTGGCATTTTGCTAAATGAAATAAGCCAATCACAAAAAAACAAACACTATATAATTCTACTTGTATGAGAGAACTTAAAGGAGTCAAAATCATAGAGAAAGCGGAATGATATTAGCCAGGGTCTGGGGCCAGGGGGACAGGGAGTTACTGTTTAATTTATAGTTTGCATTTTGCAAGATGAAAAGAGTTCTACAGATAAATGGTTGTGATGGCTGCACAAAATGTACAACGTGGCTGCACATTTTAAAAATGTGTAGTAAAAAAGACAGTAAATTTTATATACATATACAATATTTTTAATTGGGGGGAAACAATCCTAAACAGTTACATACTGTATGATTCCATTTTTATAACATCCTGAAATAACAAAAATAGAGAAATGGAGAACAGACTAGTGGTTGTCAGGAGTTGAGGAAGGCACAGGATTGAGAAGCGGGTATGGCCATAAAAGGGTAGCATGAAAGATCCTTGGAGTAACAGAATTGTTCTGTATCTTGGGGTGCCTGGGTGGCTCAGTCAGTTAAGCATCTAACTCTTGATTTTGGCTCATGATCTCACAGTAGAGAGACCAAGCCCCATATGGGGCTATGCTTAAGATTCTCTCTCTGTCTCTGCCCCTTACCCCCTCTCTAAACTAAATTTTAAAAGTAAAAAGAAAAATTGCCCTGTATCTTAATAATGTCAGTATCATGATTATAATATTACACTAGATATAGTTTTGTAATATTTTAGCATTGGGAGAAACTAGGCAAGGTGTATGTGGGTATCTCTGTATCATTTCTTAAAACTGCACATGAACCTACAATTATCTCCAACAGAAAAGTTTAATTCAAAAAAAAGAGAAAAAGCAGGCAAGTCTAGCTCCCCAGTTTTATACATAATACTTCACACCAGAAATTTCAATGCAGAAGTGGAAAATCATGCACATAGTTTCTGATAAAACAAACATACCACAATGCTAATAGCACCTGGATAATAATTTCTAAAAAAAAAAATCTCATCAGTACATTTCACCAAATGATGACGACAGTAATGATAAAAATAACAGTAACAGGTTCCTCAAAGTTCTTCAAAAAGTTAAACATAAAATTACTGTGATTCAGCAATTCCACTCCTAGATATATACTAAAAATTGAAAACAAGGACTCAAATAGAGGCTTGCACACCAATACTCCCAATAGCCAAAACATGGAAACTCTACTAGCATTCAGGGACAGATGAATGGATAAACGAAATGTAGTATAAACATATAATGAAATGGGGCACCTGGGTGGCTCAGTCGGTTAAGCATCCGACTTTGGCTCAGGTCATGATCTCACAGTTTGTGACTTCGAGCCCCGCATCAGGCTCTGTGCTGACAGCTCAGAGCCTGGAGCCTGCTTCGGATTCTGTCTCCTCCTTTCTCTGCCACTCCCCTACTTGTGCTCTGTCTCTCAAAAATAAATAAATGAATGAATGAATAAATAAATGAAAATGATCAAAATAGTAAACTTCATATGTATATTTTATCACAATAAGAAAAACAGTAATAGCAACTAACTTATTTAGTGCTTACAATGTGCCAGGTACTGCGTCTTTTAAATAACATACAATGATTAACTCAGTTAAAACTCTAAGAGATGAGATGGGTATTGTCAATCCCCACTTTATAGATGAGGACATAAAGCAAGACAATCTGACTAACACACAACTAGTAATTGGTGAGCTAGAATTTGAATCTACTCTATCTCATTCCTGATGCTCTTATTAATCTATGCTACTTCTACAACTTTATTAACAAATGATTAATATTAGCAAAGAAAAGGCTCAATTTACTGATCCCTACCTGGGGAATAAATGATAAGAAATAAAAAATTGTAAGTCAGATTACCATTAAAAATTGGATGAATAAAGAAAATAGAAATATATTTCAAAAAAAACATGCTCAGCTTATAGCCATAAAATCCACAGACTATTAAATAAAGAAAAAGTTACCAAATTAAAGTTTTAAGAACTGTGAAGATATCAAGGCTGCCATTCATTCAGAAAAATACACTACAGTACTGCACTGCCTCTTTGTCTAATAAACTTTTTTGACATAAAACATACATTCAAGAAAGCACATAGAGTTCACAAAGATCACAAAGCATAAATGTCGTGTAACCAGCAAGAAACAACATTCTAGTATCCAGGGGACTCCTTTCCCCCAGCACTGTACCGTTTTGTAAGTATCAATTTTTAAGAGATCAACCACTTTCCCTGCAACTAATGTGATAGAAATCTTCCATCCAAATTCTGTAAAGACTTAAGCCAGTCAAGTAACATACATCTAGTACTTCATTTGATAGTGCTTAAAAAGAAAATCTAGTACCTTTAATATCCTTACTGGTCCCACTTATGAAATAAACTATTCCATCCTAAAAAATAATCCCATCCATTAGTTGTCCAGATTTGTATCCACTATATTTTACTTTACAATGAAGTTTGAAAGAGGAGGTAATGAGGGACACAACATACCAATACTTCCATGTCGAACATTTTGTACCACTCAGCCTTCTACTGAAGGAAAAGCATGAACTTGATATCAGAAACCTCATTAACCATGCACCAACTTCAAAGGCATAACTCAGTGTAGAATGATAGACCACAATAGAAGTTTCAGTATACAACTTCGAAGTCACTTTGAAATTGGCTACTTTCACCTTAGAGGAAGCCAACAAAAACCCTGGGACGTATTTGGCAGTCTGTCCTGTACTACTGAATAATCTAATTATAGAACTAGAAACCGATGCCACTAGATTTCAACTTTCACACCCTACTCACTGTGTCCCAACTAATACAAAGAGACACTGCACTACTGGCCCTCAGAATCTGAAGACTTAATAAACTAACTTTTAACAACTTCAAAAGTCCATGGCATAAAGCAAATTAATCTGTAAAAAAGTCTACAATCTCTACATCCTGCATAGTTGTGAGAACTCAATAAGCTAACAGAGGCAAAGCACCAAGAATTAACTTAAATCATACCCTGTGAGGTTGATGACAGAATGGGATCACTAGTGAGAAAGCCTAGCCAAATACCACACTCCAAGTAGTGAGAGTCACATGTGAAGATTGTGTAGTTTCTTTATCTTTTTTAATGTTTTATTTATTTTTTGAGAGAGAGAGAGAGCGTGAGTGGGGAGGGTCAGAGAGAGAGGGAAACACAGAATATGGAGACAGGCACCAGGCTCTGAGCTAGCTGTCAACACAGAGCCCAACGTGGGACTCAAACCCACGAACTGCAAGATCATGACTTGACCCAAAGTCAGACGCTCAACCGACTGAGCTATCCAGGTGCACCAGATTGTGTAGTTTCTGATCATAACAAACACTAATGACAAACAAGTATTAAAAAGACACCTTTGGGGGGCCTCGGTGACTCGATCAGTTAAGCACCCAACCTGGGCTCAGGTCATGATCTCATGGTTTGGGAGTTTGAGCCCCAATGATGGGCTCTGTGCTGACAGCTCAGAGCCTGGAGCCTGCTTGATTCTGTGTCTCCTTCTCTCTGCCCCTCCCTTCCCTCTCTCTCAAAAATAAACATTAATTTATTTTAACTTAAAAGCCACTTAATGCCATTTCATTAAATTTCTGCATTTCTCCCTGCCATTTTTTTATTTGGAAGATGAGGTACACACAGTATACAAAAGAGTTAGCTAAGTATAAATTTAGTGTTTAAACAAAATGGCTGAAGCCCTAGCTTATAATCACGTAATGAACTGCAAAAGTATGAAAATAATGATAATTAATCAGTATCTACTCTTCTCTCATTAAGCAATATAAAGAATCAAACCCAACACATGATTTCAAAATATGGGATGGGTTCAATTCTTTATATAACCAATCAATAGATTCTTCTAGGTCTCCAAAGATGAGGCTCTCCTACAAGCATTTCTTAAAATATTTAATAGTCCCTACAGTCTAGAAGTCAATTGTATTCAGGGTGAATATCAAAAGACATCATCTATTTTAGTTTTCCACAATGGTAATATCCACAAGTTTGCTGCAAATCATTATTATTAATTCAACTTTGACCAATCCAGCCAGGTTAAATCATTCTTATTCATTAAGCTTTTCCAAAAGGACCCATTTTTTAAGTTCTGATCATTTCCTGGAGGCTTTACTAGAGTCTACCCAATGTTTTCAAATCCTATCTAGCATAAAAAGCTCAAAATTAGATACAATATTACTAAAACATTTACATAATAATTACTCTTCACAATTACTACCATGTGATATGTGATGCAACATATACCTAAAAAACATTATTTAGGCACCAAAGAACATATAATAATAAGAGCTGTCCTAATACAATCAGCAAGTCCTACTAATTCAGTCTTCAAAACACAGCCCAAATCTACCATTTCTATTACTTTCTGTTTTCAGCCAGAAAATAAAATCCCTCTCACCTGTCCTATTACAACAGATGATCTCCTTGGTTCCATCTTTGTTACCCAACTATCCCCATTCCTTATCCTTAGAATCCAGAATCCACTCCT
Source organism: Helogale parvula (assembly GCA_004023845.1). Classification (NCBI taxonomy): domain Eukaryota; kingdom Metazoa; phylum Chordata; class Mammalia; order Carnivora; family Herpestidae; genus Helogale; species Helogale parvula. Next base: position 5,024 of record PJEM01016306.1, on the reverse strand, counting down.
CACACAGTAGTCACAGTGATCTTTATCAAAAGGCACTCCTTGTTTTGAGCCCTCGAATAACTTTCCTTTACAACTAGGAAACCCTTATCCTGGCTTACAAAACCTTAAATGACTTAGCCCCTACCTTTGGCCTCTTCTTGTACCACTCTCCCCTTTGCATGCTACATTCCAGTCACACTGACCTGTCCGTTCCTCTAACACTCCAAAAGCTCAAAGGGCTTTATGCCACCAGGTTTCCCAAAGCCTGGAATGCTCATCCCTCTGATCATCCCCATTGTGGACTCCTTCTTCACATGCTGATCTCAACTTAAAAGTCACCTACTCAAAGAATCCTCCTGTCCACACAATCTAAAGCACCTCCTAACTCAACTTACTCCTTACCACATAACCTTCTAATCTCTTCCACAGCACTTGTCTGTGAGATTTTTATTTGTTTACTATGGGTCTTTACCCACTAGAATGAAAACCCCTGAGAGAACATTGTCTTGTTTACTCCTATGTTCCTAGCACCTAAAATATCAACTAGCACACAGTAACTGTATTCAAGAAAGTATTTGCCAAATAAATGAATAGGGAATTACTACTCAAACTTCATAAGAAGTTCAGGGGCAGAAATTAATTTCCCTAACCTCCCCAGGCTCCTGACACTAACTCTTTTATTCTTATTAATGTTTTTATTACAGCACCTCTCATGGTTTTACTGCATTTATCTGTTACATGTTTGTCTTCCCCTCCTGAACAGTGAAAACTTAGGGTCAGAAAGCCTTTAAAATCCATTTTTGTTTCACAACACCAAGCATGGTTTGGATGCAAAGCAGGAGCTCAAAACCCTTTGTTGGATGTGTAGGAAGAGGAGGAAGAGCTAAAATGCACTAAGTGCTCACTACATGCAAAGAACATTCCCCATACTCAACATCTGAAACATGTTCAATCTCATAATTAATCAAAAAAATAAAGATGATGTGATATCCTTTCCGTAATAATCTCATCTGATTTGTAAACACACAAAAAACCTGGCAATGCCATGGATCCTAAGGACCTGGAAACAGCAAATTCTCATATTCTCATGCTAAAAAAAAGAGTGGCACAATTTTGGAGGACAATTTGACACTATATGGCACAAAGTTCCCATAATCTCCATAACCTCCAACCCAATAACTTTATTTCTGGGTAATTTTCACTTCATTTCAAACTTAGTAACCACAGGGGCACTTGGGAGGCTCAGTTGGTTAAGTGTCCTACTTCGGCTCATGTCATTACCTCACTGTCTGTGAGTTCAAACCCTGCATCACACTGTGCCGATAGCTCAGAGCCTGAAGCCTACTTCAGATTCTGTCCCTCTCTCTGTCCCTCCCCAGCTCACGCTCTCTCTCTCAAAAATAAACATTAAAACAAAATTTTTAATAAACTTAAAACACTTACTAGCCACATAGATACACATACACAAAAACAAAATTTTCACAAAACATTTTATCCATACTGCCCGTAATACAACCTAATACTTTTCTAACCTATTTTAATTCCTAAACTGATTTCAGAACCCATTAATGGCTTCCAACACACAGTTTGGAAAACCTGCCAAAGATCTGAAATATGTGCACAAGGATTCCTAATCACGAATGTTCAGGGGCGCCTGGGTGGAGCATCCAACGTCAGCTCAGCTCATGATCTCACCACTCATGGGTTCAAGCTCCTCATCAGGCTCTATGCTAACAGCTCAGAGCCTGAAGCCTGCTTCAGATACTGTGTCTCCCCCTCTCTCTGCCCCTCCCATGCTCATGCTCTGTCTCTCTCTGTTTCTCAATAATAAATAAATGTTAACCAAAAAAAAAATTTTTTAAAGGAATGTTCAATGTAGTATTTTTACTTTTTTCTTTAAATTTTTTAATTTTTTTTTTTTTTTGAGAGAGAGAGAGACACACACACAGAGTGTGAGCAGGGGAGGGGCAGAGAGAGAGGGAGACACAGAATCCGAAGCAGGCTCCGGGCTCTGTGTTGCTCAGAGCCTGACACGGGCCTCTGACTCACGAACCATGAGGTCATGACTTGAGCCAAAGTTGGCCACCCAACTGACTGAGCCACCCAAGTGCCCCAGCATTGTTTTTAAAAGAGAAAAAATTGCAAACAACCTAAATACCTATCAACATGATAAATTAAAAATGGATGTACTCATATAATAATGTAACTGTACCCCAGATAAAAGTGATGATTATAATTAGGTTGAACCACAGGAAACTGTCATTCTTGTAGGTCAAAAATGGTAATGTATCAACAGTTTCATATGAATCTGAAAGACATGTTTTTTTTTAATTTTTTTAATGTTTTATTTATTTTTTGATACAGAGAGAGACGGAGCATGAGAGGGGGAGGGGCAGAGAGAGAAGGAGACACAGAACCGGAAGCAGGCTCCAGGTTCTGAGCTGTCAGCAAGGAGCCTGACACAGGACTCGAACCCACGAACGTGAGATCTGACCTGAGCCGAAGTCGGAGTCTTAACGGACTGAGCCACCCAGGCGCCCCTGAAAGACATGTTTTATGGGGCACCTGGGTGGCTCAGTTGGTTAAGCCCCCAACTTCGGTTCAGGTCATGACCTCATAGTTCATGAGTTCAAGCACTACATCAGGCTCTCCATATTGGGCTCTACACTGTCAGCATAAGAGCCCACTTTGGATCCTCGGTCTCCCTCTCTCTCTGCCTCTCCCACACTCTCACACAGGCTCGCTCTCTATCTCAAAAATAAACATTTAAAAAAATAAGAGACATTTCATGAAAAACAAGTTACAGAACAGGTGGAACACTTTACATCAAGTTTGGAAATACACAAAACAACATTATGATTTGTATATAACTGTATTTCTATGTAGTAATTACATAAAAACAGGCATTAAGGAATGATCAACACCAAATTCATGATAATCATTACTTCTGTAAAGAAACTGAAATGTAATCCAAAAAGGCGCTTCAACTTCAATTTTTTAATTAAAAAATGAAAAAGTATGAGAAAATGTTAAGATTTAAGACAGCTGTATGATAGATATATGAATGTTAATTATATTGGTCTCCTGAATGTTTGAAATATTTTAAAGAAAAAAAAATCTGTTAGCCAAATAAAAAACACATCTGCAGCTCAAATTTAAACCAAATCCCATAAAAAAATTTTTTTCATTGGCTTGAAATGCTAATGCTTAGTCCTAGCCCTTTAATTAGGGCCTCTAGCAAAAACAAACAAAAAAACAAAAATTAAAAATAGACACAATTTTTTATGTAATTCCCAATTTAAACAGATCTTTAAAATATGTCAAGAAAAGATTTACCCCTGGAAAATTGGTCTTATTCCTCCTTCCAGTTTAGTGCTATGTATTTTACCATATTTCCATTTTTACCTTTTCTGCCAAGAAAACTCAAATCCAAATTTTATTCTTAGTCATTGAATTTATGCTTCCTACTTTTCCTCCTTATATTTTATTACATTTCTGGATGAAACTGGATATAAATAAATTCCAAGAAAATATAAGTAACCCTCTTGTTCCAACATGCTAAACAGTTTTTACTACCACCACTTTCTACCCTGACCCAAGGAATGTATAGATACAATTATGTATACATGCTCACTAAATAAAAGATTTCAGGGCATATAGGATTAAAGTGAATATGCTGCCAGTGAAAAATAATTAGCAATATACTAACCAAAAAAATGCATACAAAAGGCCTAGATAACAAAAATTTAATAAGGTAATTAAGACTGTCTCTTCAAAACCATGTGCTTTATATGCTTTATTTTCTAATACATACTGTGGAAAATATGGAAGTCCAAAAAAAATGTAATACTGTAAGTCAGCTATTTAAAAAATCCTTTTCTACACTTTTACATCGAAAAACTTCAAGTGTCCTTTCCCACAGGTATTTTCCCCATGACTGAAGACATTCTAGCAGTTTCCAGAATTTAGCTTCACATTTCCTTCTGTCTGGACACTTAAAACATCTGATTAAGCCAGGCTATATAATCACTTAACCAGCATCCAACCCCTCTAACACAAGGTATACTCCAAAACAAAAAAATCAAAACCATGGGTCACATGAAACAAATCCTCTATTTCATCCATTCCTTAACTCCCAAAACGGAATACCAAATGTACTTATTAAATAGATTAGTTTAATTATTCCTAATAAACAGGTTCTGGGATATCAATCAGCCTTATTTCATTTTAGAATTAAAAGAGGAGATAAAGCACATATCCCAAGATGACAATTTTATGCTGCAATTTTTCAAGTTTGTATTTCCCAAAGACTTTAAAAAGGTTATTTTTAACAGAATTGAAGCACTCACCCAGCAAAAGAATACAATCCAATTTAGGTTTTAAAAAGACCATTTACTCCCTACTTGCGATACACCAGAACTGCTTTGATATAAAGAAAACTATACTCTCTTTACCCTCAAGAAATATATAGTCTACTGGCCATCACTCAGATTCTTTTAAGAGGGGTGGCAAAATCACACTGCTTTCAAGGGCTAGGTAGGAAATCTAAATATATGAACAGATCTAAGAAAGTCAGTAGTAGGAAGAATAACTACAGAATGTAAGCTCCACCTAAAATAATTCTAAATCAACTTCAAAAGAATGCTATCATAACAAAACATCTCCCAGTGAGACGGACAGAATACACTGCAAGAAATGTTTGACTGTCAATCAGATAAAGGTTAAAAAAAAAGTTGGCAATGGCACGAAGAAGTCAGACCTCACCCACATTTGTGGTGAGTGTTTACATTGCTGTTACCTTTCTGGACGGCATTCTAGTAATACACATCAAAATGAAAACCATGTATTCCTTCAACCCTGTAACAAGACTCTTAAGTTATCCTACAGAGTCATCAGCATCAACAATTGTACATATAATGCACATGTACAATATACAATTTAAACAATCTAAATATCCAGTATCCACTATTAAATTATGGCTCACCCATTCTATAAAATACTAAATAACTCCTAAAAAGAACAGAGGAGAGGTGTGCCCTGGGTGG
>PJEM01016305.1:6708-26398 GCA_004023845.1 Helogale parvula | reverse complement strand
TCTCTCTCTCTCTCTCTCTCTCTCTCTCTCTCTCTCTCTCTCTCTCTCTCTCTCTCTCTCCATCTCCAAGTCGCTCCCCACTTGCACTTTCCCTCAAAATAAATAATAAGTAAACGTTTAAAAAATATATTAACAGAATAAAGTTTTATTTATGTAAGTAATCTCTGTACCCCACTTGGGGCTTGAACTCACAATCCTGAGATCAAGAGTTTTACCTTCTTCCTACTCAGCCAACCAGGCACCCCTCACTTGGCCCACGTTTTAATTAACGTACCATTGTTTGTATTTTCATTCTCCACATCGGTAAGCATTTGTTACAAAAACACCTGGTTTTTAACCTACCTCTTCTGTCTTCACAGTGCTCCTGAAGTTCCGCACGGATAAAGGAAGAGATCCTAGTTCTGATGCCTTTGGGGAAGATTCCGCGTTGTTGCTCCAGATACGAAACGATGTGCTGGACTCCCTGGGCGTCGGTCCCGACCTGCTTCCCGAGGACTTCGTCAGGTTAGTCTCCGCTCACACGGGTTAGGCTGTGTGACAGAGAGCTGTCTGCGGTCAGCGCGCGCTGACCTGGGGGAGGTCCTTCACTACGACCGAAGCCCGAGGGAGCCTCCTTTGCTGCCTTCTGCCGACTCCCACTGACCTCCGGTAAGACAGGTGCAGGTTGTCTGTTGTCGTGGATACTTTATATTCACGTGGCCAGAAATCCAAGGCAACGTAAAACCTGTGTACACCGTACGCATTATACGCATGCTCTGTGCTGACAGCTCAGAGCTGGAGCCTGCTTCAGATTCTGTGTCTCTCTCTCTCTCTGCCCCTCCCCACTCACACTCTGTGTCTCCGTCTCTCTCTCTCAAAAATAAACATTTAAAAAAAAAATCTATATGCACTACTCTGTACTTTTCTCTTTATATCGTCTTTTGGGAAGTTTCCAGATCAATACAGTTTCCTCCCTTGCTTCTGCAGCTGTGTAGTATTTCAGCATGGGAGCGCTATAGTTTATTGAACTCGTCCCCTCCTGAGTCAGGTTTTGCTGTCACATACTGCCGGAGCGGATGATCCTGTATCATTTTGTGCGTGTGCAGTTGTGAATGCAGGACCCGTTACTGGACAGGCAGTGGCTGGGTCAGGAGGTTGCGGCTTATCATTTGGTGGCTGCTGCCCGTTGTTCTCCATTGGCAGCTTATACCGTCTTATACCCTCAGCAGCAAAGACGTCCACGCGCCCGGCATCCTCACCTTTGGCTCCTGGGGTGCTTCCGCCCTAGGCCACCAGTCTCTTACTCTGATGCTCCCCAGTGTAGGATCTGGTTGGAGAGGTCCAGCTGGTGACTGGGTCTGGACCTCCCTTCCAGGTATTTCTGGGATCATCTCATCCTCCTCCTTTCAGCGTCCTTGCAGGGTGCCCGGAACGCCTCCGGCCTGCACCACCGAGCCCGGTGGCCGTAGGCAGTCAGGTACCGGGCATTGTAGCGGTCGTCTTGAGTGCCCGGTCTTCCTTCACAACGACCCGACCTGTTGTGTTATACGGGGGCGGGGGAGTTAGATGAAAGCTCGGCAGCTAATGACAGTAGCACCTCGTAGTGAAGATTTTCTGTGTTTTACCTGTATAGCTACATTTAATGGTCACAATATTTGCTTGAGGTGTGAACGATTATATTTATTTTTATGATTATTATTTTCCCATTAGTTAAATGAAGAAACTCAGAAAGATGTGATTACTTGCACATGTTTTTAATTTTTTACTTTTATTTTTTATACTTTATTTATTTTGAGAGTGTGTGTGAGAGAGCCAGGAAGGGGGAGAGAGAATCCCAAGCAGGCTCCGCATTGCCAGCGCGAATACAAGGCTCAAACTCATGAACCGCAACCAAGAATCGGACTCTTAACCGACTGAGCCACCCAGGCACCCCATATTTTTTATTTTTTAATGTTTGTTTTTTGAGAGCGTGCATGCACATGAGTGGGAAAGGGGGAGAGGGGGAGGAGGACAGAGGACCTTCAGTGGGGCTCAAACTCACAAACCCTGAGATCATGACCTAAGCTGAAGTTGAATGTTAAACCGACTGCACCACCCAGGTGCCACTTGCCCGGGATTTTAAGTATGCAGCCAACCAAAGTCTCACCCAGGTCTTACACGCTGCTGATTTCTGGTGGCAATACAGTACTACCTTGGTTTCCTTTCAACAATAAAGTATATCCGGGTCCCTCCCTCTCCTGCTCCCGACTTTCTTCACTCTGGCTGGGAACCTCACTTACACCCTACCGAAGCCCACTGATTTAGACCCAGCAGTGGGCCTTGAACCACCTGCCAAGCTGTCGGCCAGAAAGAAGCAGCAGTCTACAGGGTACTTCTGCAAGTTGGCCTTGTGTGGTCCGGGGCTAACGACCCTGCAGGCCGGGCTGAGGTCCCCGTGTCCTGCTGCCGGCCGGGCACACGTCTGCTGATGGAGGAAGAGGAGTGTGTGAGAAGCACGTGGGGTCCGAGAAGCACGTGGGGTCTGCTCTGTGCTGCCTGTAGGAGGAGGGACCGGGCCACGCGGGGCTGTGGGGGTGCGGCTCAGGGACGGATTTGGCATCTTGAGTGAAGAACGGCCCACCTGAGCACTGCAGGCCTCAACTTCCAGAAGGAAGAAGCCCCAGCCTCCCTGGCTGCTGGCTGGTGTTCTTTCCATAGTGTTTTCTTTCCCTGCCCAGCCTCTCTGCAGAGACCGCCAGCCCTTGTCTAGGTCCTCGTGCGCTCAGGCGCTCCCCCTCGACTGCCCTTAAGTAAGAGGTGCTTGGTGGCCTCCTGAAGAGTGACTGCAGGCAGGTGGGTGGACACGAGGCCTGACGCGGGCTAGACGCGCCCACGAGGGATGGAGCTGCCACCGGGCAGCTGAGCTGCCCTGCAAATTGCCGGCCACCAGCCCTGAGCAGGTGCGCTCACTTGAGTGGAGAAAGCTGTGCTCAAGTCCCCACCGCCCTCATCTCTGTGATTCCTGCCACTGCCCTTCATGTTATTCACTCTCTTCCGGAGAGCTCTGTTGCTTTTCTGATGATGAAAGTAACAGCTGCCCCTCGCCAGGAAGTATGGAAAGGAAGAGCAAGGTTCCCCAGAATCCCACCCTTGAGAAGTGGCCATGGTTATGTTTTGGGTTTCATTTCACAGACTTCTCTGTGTATTTAGTTTATTCATGTTTTTATCTTAAATTTTTAGGTTTTATTTATTTATCTATATCTACACTCAGTATGGGACTCGAACTCACAACCCCATGATCAAGGGTCACGCGGTATTCTGATTGAGCCAGTAAGGCACCCTGTGTTTTTTCTCTTTTTATATATTTATTTTTAAATTTTGTAATATTTATTTATTTTTGAGAGAGACAGAGCAAGGAGGGGTAGAGAGAGCGGGAGACACAGAATCCGAGGCAGGCTCCAGGCTCCGAGCTGTCAGCACAGAGTCCGATGTGGGCCTCGAACTCACAAACCTCAAGATCATGGCCTGAGCTGAAGTCGGGCACTTAAGTCACCTGAGCCACCCAAGCGCCCCTGTGTTTTCTCTTTTTAAATATCAAACTGAGATCCTACTTTCCTTACAATAGCCTTATTTCCCCGGCATGTGTTGAACCTGTTCGCAGCAAAAATACGGATCAGTGGCCTCATTTGTACTTGATGTTTCATTGTTGGTAGGCGGTGGTTTATGGGTGTGCACTCACGTTGTTTAGTTTTTCACCATTACAAACACATGATGAACATTCATGATTGTGCCTGTAATTCAACTTTCGCAGATAAGAAAAGTGTTGGGTTTTTTTAGTTTATTTATTTTGAGAGAGAGAGGGAGGAGGGATAGAGGACCCAAAGCAGGCTCCACGCTGACAGCAGAGAGCCCAGTGGGGGTCTCTGACTCATGAGCTGCAGGATCATCATGACCTGAGCCAGAGTCAGACACTTACCTGCCTGAGCCACCGAGGCGCCCCAAAAAACTTTTTTTTAATTTACTTACATATTTTTTAATGTTTATTCATTTGTTTTGAGAGAATAAGCACAAGTTGGGAGGGGGAGAGAGAGAATCTCAAGCAAGCCCTGCACTATCAGCACAGAGCCCAACACGGGGCTCAAACCCACGAACCAAAAGATCATGACCTGCCCCAAAGTCTGCCGCTTCACTGACTGAGCCACCCCGGTGTCCCAGGGCGCAACCATTTTAGGAAGCAGTTTGGAAATATGTATCAAGAGTCATCTTCTCTCCTGGGTGCAATAATTCTCCTGGATAATGAGAATATGCCCTACAGGAATAATGTGAGCCGGTATTCATGCACAAAAGATACTTGTGATCATATCTGTAAGAAAGAGAAATTGGAAAGGGATGAAAGAGTTAATGACACAGGTCAGTTCAGTGTTATGCGCAGGTTGAAAAAGGTGTTTATCAGGAAAACAAAACAACCACAAACTTTTAACCATGGAGAACAAGCCGGTGGTGGGCGGGGCCAGTAAGACCCCGGAAGAGGATTAAGGGCGCACTTACTGTGGCAGGCCCTGGACTTGTCACCTTGTGCGCCTGACACTGCTGCAACACTGTGTTTTAGTTATACTTAAAAGTTTAAAAATCTATTTTAAAAAAGAAAATGATGTTTATTATGGAGAGTGTCAACGATGGAGAAAAATGGAAAGAATCCCCCAATAGTGAATACCTATGGACCGCTCAGTTAGATTCAGTTGTCACTAATTTGCTCTTCCTGTCTGGGGAGGGGCACACCGATGACATGATACTCAAGCTAAATCCTTAAGGATGCATCCAAGCTTATCGGTTGCTTTCAGTTCTGCGTCTCTTTTAATCTAGGATTTGGCAAACTATGCTTGCCACCTGTTTTTGTAAATAAAGTTTTATTCCACACCTACTCATTTATGTATTATCTGTGACAGCTTTTGTGGTTTTTACAGCTCTGTAACAGCAGACGCAAGGAGCTTAAACAGGGACCATATGGCACATAAAGCCAAAAAAATTTACTGTCGAGTACATTACAGAGAAAGTTTTCCCGTTCCCAATCTAGAACAGTTTACCTCTTTTTTTTTTTTAAGTTTATTTATTTATTGCAGAGGGAGAGAGAGTCCCAAGCAGGCCAGTGCACAGCTGGACATGGGACTCATCTCGGGGATCGTGAGATCGTGAGCTGACCCGAAATCAAGAGTCAGCTGCCTAACGGAGCCACCCAGGCTCCCCACACTTTTTTTTTTAAGAGTCCAGGCCACCCGTTTTCTGGATTCATCTCATTGTTTCTTGAGGTAATGCTTGTATTTTCTTGTTTAATTCTTATTATTTAGACTTGTTTCCTCAATGGTATTTTTACAAGAGCATGTGACTTCATCTCCGGGTCAGGAGTTTGAACCCCATGTTAGGTATAGAGATGATGTAAATGAATAAGCTTAGAAAATCTTTTAAAAATTTATATGCAGTCACATTTGTTTTTTGTTAAATAGTAATGGGAGTCGTGTGTGTGCGTTTTTGTTTTAAAGTTCTATGAATTCATGGGATGCCTGGGTGGCTCAGTCAGTTAGGAGTCTGACACTTGATTTTGGCTCAGGCGAGGATCTCAATTTTGTGAGTTCAAGCCCCATGTCAGGCTCTGCGCTGGTGATGCTTAGCCTGCTTAGGATCTCCCTCCACCCTCCTCCTCCTCCTCTCCCCCCCCTTCACCCTCTCTTCCTTCCCTCTCTCCCTTCCTGCCTCCCTCTCTCGCCCCCAATTCTCTGCCCCTCCCCTTCTTGCGTTCTCTCTGTCTCTCTCAAAATAAATAAACTTTTAATAGATAATGTTCTGTGAATTTAGAATTTGGAGCACCTGGCTGGCTCTGTCCGCAGAACATGTGATTCTTTGCACAGGGTGGCGGGGTGGCGAATCCCACAGTCTCCGCACTGTCAACACGGAGCCTGACACTGGACTCATACTCACAAACCATGAAGTCTCGAGCTGAGCTCTACCCAAGAGTTGGATGCTTAACCAACTAAGCCACCAAGGCATGCGATTCCTGATCTCAGGGTTGTAAGTTCAAGCCCCACGTTGGGCATAGTGATTACTTAAAAATAAAATCGTAAAAAAACAGTTCCATGAATTCTTACAAAGACATGGTGTTGTGTAACCACCACAATCAAGATAAAAGTTTCATTGCCATAAAAATTCCCTTGTAGAGTCTTGATAACCAGAGAGCTCCTTCCTTCCTGCACCCAGCGATCTGTTCTCCACCCCCGGCAGTTCTGCCTTTTCCGAGAGTGTGCCGTAAATGGAGCCATTCAGCACGTGTGGCTTCTCGGGTCTGGCTTCTTTCACTTAGCGCACTTGAGATTCACCCTCGATACAGGAAGTCGACCCCTCGCTTCCTACTGCCAAGCACTAGTGCACTGTATGGATACACCAGTTTGTTCACCAGATGAAGCTCATTTGGGTTGTTCCCAGTTTTGGGCAATTAACGACTAAAGCCACTATAAACATTCATGTGTTTTTGTGTGAGCATAAGTTTTTATTTCTCTTGGGTGTGTGTACCTAAGAGAAGAGTTGATGATTCACACGGTAATTCTCCGTGTACCGTTCTGAGGCCCTGCCGGACCGTCCACAGCAGCCACGCCACGCTGCCATTCCCCAGCGCTCTGTGCGGGTTCCAGTTTCTCACATCCGGGCCAGCAAGTGTGCTTGTCTGTTAATTTGGCCTCAGTGGGCAGTAAATCATATTGCACTGTTATTTCGATTTGCATTTCTTTAATGGCTGATGACGTAGAGCATCTCCTCACGAGCTCACAGGCTCACTGCCCATACACTTGTGTGTGCTCTTCAGCAAAGTGTCTATTCAAATCATTTATCCATTTTTTAATTGGTTTATCTTTTTATCGTTAATCATAATAGTTCTTTGTACGCTCTGGATACAAGTCCTTTATTTGTTCCATGATTCACAAAAGTTTTCTTCTAATCTCTGGGTTGTCTTTTCACTCTCTTTGAAGTGAAAAGTATCCTTTGAAGTACAAGTTTTTAATTTTTATGAAATACAATTTATCCATCTTTTCTGTTTTTACGTGTGCTTTTGATATGATACCATTCAAGAAACCATTGCCTAATCCTAGGTTATGAAGACTTATACTCTGCTTTCTTCTAAGATTTTTGTAGTTGTAGGGCACTTGGGTGGATCAGTTAAGCATCCAACTCTTGATTTTGACTCAGGGCATGATCTTTCGGTTCTTGGGGTCTAGCCTGGCAGGGGCCCTGTGCTGACAGAGTGGTGACTGCTTGGGATTCTCCCTCTCCTCTCCCTGCCCTTCCTGCACATTTGGGTGTGTGCACTCACTCGCTCTCTCTCAAAATAAACATTAAAAAAAAGATTTGTAGGGGTGCCTGAGTGGCACAGTGGGTTGAGTGTCCGACTTCAGCTCAGGTCATGATCTCACAGCTTGAGAGTTCAAGCCTTGTGTCGGGCTCAGCGCCTGGAGCCTGCTTCAGAGTCTGTGTGTCCCTCTATCTCTGCCCCTCCCCACTCATGATCTGTCTCACAAAAATAAATAAATGTTAAAAAAAATATATGTAGTTTTAGCTATGACATTTAGCTCTGAGCCATTTTCTAGTCAGGATTTGTGCATGGTATGAGGTAGGGGTCCAGCTTGATTATTTGGCACGTGGATACCCGGTTGTCCAGTATTGTTTGTTAAAAGATCTTTTCTTTTTTCCATTGAATGGTCTTACCACTCTTGTCAAAAATCAGTTGCCCGTATATGTGTTTCTTTATTTCTGGATCCACACTTGTATTTTATTGATACTGATGTCTGTCCATATAGATACCAGTACCGTAGTATTTTGATGACTCTATCTTTGTAGTTGTGAGTTTCAAAATTGAGGCATGTGAGTTCCTCAACTTTTTTCTTTTTCAAGATTATTTTGCTAATCTGTGTCTCTTCCATTCCCATGTGAATTTTTAGAAGGCATTTTTCCATTTCTATAAAAAAGGCAGCTAGATTGGGATTGTGCCTGATAGAGTAATTTGGGGAGCATTGCCCCATTAACAATATTAAGTGTTTCAACTTTTTTAAGATTTTTTTGAAAATGTTTGTTTTTGAAAGAGAGACAGTGTGAGTGGGGGACAGAGAGAGGGAGACAGAATCTGAAGACAGGCTCCAGGCTCCAAGCTATCAGCACAAAGCCCAATGTGGGGCTCGAACTCATCAACCGCGAGAACATGACCTGAGCCGAAGCCAGATGCTTAACCGACTGAGCCACTCAAGCACCCCAGGTCTTTTATTTCTTTCAACAATGTTTGTGGTCTTCAGGATATAAGTTTTACACAACTACTATTAAATTATTACTAAGTATCTTACTCTTTTGAAAAAAATTTTTGGGTGGTATTATAAAGGAAAGTCTTTGTTTCATTTTCAGAATGTTCATTACTAATGTATAGAAGTGTACTTATATCTTGCAGCTTTGCTGAATAATTTTAATAGTTCAAATAGTTTTTCTGTGGATTCCTTAGTATTTTCTACATACCAGATCATATTATCTTTGAATATGTGTTACTTCTTCCTTTCCAATCTGGCTGTCTTGCCTCTCTTTCCTTCCTTAATTGCCGTGGCTGGAACCTCCAGCACAGGGTCAGGTAGGAGTGGTGTGAGCAGACATCCGTAGGAAGAAGCCTTTCCGCTTTCCACCATTAAGTATGGTGTTAGCTGTGGGTTGTTCATAGAAGCCCTTTATCAGATTGCGACATTTCCTCCTGTGCCAGTTTGTTGGGTGTTTTTATCATGAAGAGGTGCTGGGTTTTGTCACATGTTTCCCCTCTGTGTCAGTTGAGATGACCGTGTCTTGATGGCCCCTTTGTTAAGCTAGTTTGCAGTACTGCATTGATTGACTTTGCAGATGTCACACCAACCTTGCATTCCTGCTTGTAAGTCCCATGTAAGCGTTGCGTGTAATCCTTTCTTCCTGTTGCTGCTTAGGCTTACCAGCATTTTGTTGATGATAATCTTTTAAGAGAAAAAGTTTATATTAAGTTGTATAGCATCACACAGAATATAGATTTTTTTTTTTTTAAGGGAAACCTGTTTCCACATTTGGTTATCTTTGAGTAGTGAAATTATGGATGACTAGTTTTTCTTTGGTATCGTTCTCTATGTGTTTTATAGTTCTGTAAAGGGCCTTGATAATCTGGAATCAAACTTACCACTGTGGCTGCACCGACGGGGATGCCGGTCCCAGCTAGGCCGTGGAGAGATGGGCACCTTCACACACAGTAGGCAGGAGTCAAAATGGCAGAGCCTTCCCGGAGGGCATTTTGGCACAAGTGTTAGGACTCACAAATCCTGCATCTCAGAATTTGCTGTAAGGAATTATTTGGACGCCTGCGCCAGGACGTGTGTTGCAGTGTTGAACAGAAGCATCAACCAGTAGGTTACGGAGCAGAGGGAACAATAGTATTCCTTGGGGGGTTGATTATGTACGCTTAGATCCGTGCGCTTGGAAAACTCAGGAAGGGTGTGTATCACACTGGGAAGATTGGAGGTAGCCTCCCGGTGGTGGGGCACCTCAGGGAAGCTTTCCCTTGAACTTCTCCGTGTTCCACTTTGTTCATTTAAAAAATACCTTTGTGGGACGCCCAGGTGGCTCAGTTGGTTCAGCATCTGGCTCTTGATTTTGGCTCAGGTCATGACCTCATGGTTTTGGGATCGGGCGCTGCGTTGGGCTCCATGCTGACAGCTCATAACCTGCTTGGGGTGCTCTCTCTCCCTCTCTCTGCCCCTCCCCCATGCACACGTGCAAACTCTCTCTCAAAATAAACTTAATAAAAAAGTAAACATAAGTGAAAAATGCCTTTGTGTTCAGGGCTGAGAACTGGCAGATCACACAGTCCCTCTGGGGAGGTGGCGGGAGAGTGTCTTACTGCCTAGGACCGGTGATTTGGAAGGGTAGGTGACAGCATCAGCTAAAACTTGTCCTCCGGATGCCCCGGCCCAGCCCAGAAGGGTAGGTGTCTAGATGAGCGGTGAAGCCTCCCGGCCCAGATGTCCCGTGCCGCCTGCGTGTTCACACAGGCCATCTCCCCGACGTGCCTGGGAATCGCATACAGAAGCCACTGCCGTTGTGGGGAAGAGGAGAATTGCGAGAATGTGGCCGGGGCACTGAAGCATCTGATATTTGTTGACCTTATTTTTAGGAAGCACAGATATAGCCTTTCCTTTAACTTAAACAAAAAAATGTTGTGAAAAAATTCCTGCCTGCCAAGGGTCAGAGGTCGTTCCCAGCCGACCTCCTGGACCAGTTTCGTTCATGCCGAGGCGCCGGCACCAGCGTCGCTCTCTGGATGGACTCCTCCTGGCAGGAGAGGTTTTCGTTCTCGCAAGCCCACTCCTGACCTTCGCCAGATGCCCCGCCAGCCTTCCTGCTCCTCATGGCTCCGGTTCTGTGTCTTGTCTCGTAGGTACTGCTTCTCCGAGATGGCCCCCGTGTGCGCAGTGGTTGGAGGGATCCTGGCCCAGGAGATCGTGAAGGTAAAGGGCTCCTGTGGAGCAGACCCCTGGCCCACCGTGACCTTGTCGACGTGCCTCCGAGCGCTGCTGGTTTCTCGGAGCCCGCTCACCCTCGTTTTGCCCTGTTTCCTTTCTCCCCTTTCCCACCTCCTCCTGCTCTTGCCCGCCCGTCCAGATGAGCATTCAGCAAACGCCCTTTGAGTGTCTGCTCTGTGCCAAGCCCGGAGCCGGGCATAGCGTCCTCAGGTCCCACCTGCCAGCTGTCCCCCTGTACGGTGGCTCGCGTGGGGCTTCTGATCCTTGCCGCGTGGCCGCCTCCTCACAGCCTGTGACGTGGGTGCTGTGGTGATCTCCGTGTGAGGGAGGACGTTGAGGCCCGGAGGTGGGGCTCCAGAACCTGTGCCCTTAACTTCTGCGTCACGCGGTGTTTCTCCGTCCGTGCCCGTGGCATCGGAGCTTCCTCTACGCGCCCTGTTTGTTCAGAAGGGGCACCGGGTACCGGCAGCGCGTGTGCACGGTGCCGGGAGCCCCACAGAGCTCTGGAGGGGGTGACATGTGAAATCGTTAGGGTTGGTGTCGTCGTCCCTCTCAGAAGGGAAGTATTTCATCTGGGGGTCATGCAGCTGGTAACTAGCACAGTCTTTTGAGTCTCTTCTGGAACATTTGGGTTGTCAGAGTTCTAGCATATTCCCAAATACTTTCCTTGCGACATAGATAACTTGCCCAAAGATGTCCACTCTGCCTTTTGTAGGTTCTTGGCTGCTTTCGTAGACCTGCGGTGATGGGTTGTGCGTTTCGTTCTTGGAGCAGAGTCACGCCTCATTAAATGACTTTCCTGCTCCTTCACACGTCATCTCAGAGCTCAGGAGCAGCGTGTGGAGACCTGGTTCTCCCTGCTTTGTCCTGAAGGCAGCGCGTCTGCACTGGAGACACTTGACAGTTCGGTGACCCTGCCACCGGCTTCTAAAGGCTTGTTTCTCTTTCCTGTTCCTTCTCTCGGAACCACATTCTCTCCTTGAATCCACCCCCTGTGTTGGGGAGCAGGGCGAGCAGCAGGGAGGTGCAGAGGGACTCGAGAGCGAGGCGAGGGCCACGCCGCTTTCCCCGCTTGTGCCCCTGCCTTGCCCGGGTTGCTCTGGGGGTCGTAGCTCCTGTGCCCGGCCCGAGGCAGCGACAGCCGACCCCTCAGAAAGACGCGCTTCCCTAGCCAGTTGCTGTGACAGCACAGGCACGACATTGACTGACAGCCCGCCCTGCCCCCTCGCACAGACCACGTCCTTCACGGGGACGTGCTCCTCTTCTCACAGCCACCTGGGAGGGGGACCTGCTGCGACTCCTGGGGCCTAAGGAGGAGCCAAGGCGCGGGGACATGGTGGCGCCAGGATTCGAGCCCGGGCCCATCACCGCTCGGCCCTTGCGCCTCAGGCACCGTCCGCATGGACTGGGGCTCCGTCGTCGTGCCTTTGGCCACATTCCGTACCTCTCACCGAGACGCTGCTCCCTGGGTGTTTCACGTAGGGTGGACATTAGAGGTCGGGCAGCTGGTCTTGACCCCATTGTTTGCAGCAGCTTCCCTGCATCCCAGTCCTAACCTCTGTGGCAGCCCCCTCCTTCCTGCCTGCTGGGGACAGCTGTCGCCCGCATCTTGTTTCTGTTTATCCCGGACAGCCAGAGTACTCTGCATTCTTGGTTGCTGGGTGTGTTTGGAATCTCCCCCGACCCCCGTGTTGCTTGGGAAGCACTTTACCTTGTGCCCCGTGTTCACCCAGCGGGCACCAGGGCCCCACGATCTGAGGGCCGCAGACCTCCCTCCTCTCTCCGCAGGACCATCTGACCACCCATAATGGTAAACGTGAAGAAATGGGGGGAGACATAAGTCTGTTTCCTTCCATCATTCCACACGCTGCATCTTCCGTCCACATCCCTGTCCTTTCCTGCTTCCTTAGGTGGCAGTCATCCTTCCTTTGTCTCCCACTGTCCCCGCTAGACCTCCCTGTGGGCGGTACTGCAGATGATGGTGGCAGCGGCGGCCATCCCGGGCCCGTTGTATCCTCTCCTGTAACTTGAGCTCTAGGGACTAGAGTCAGAACTGTGGTCTCTTGGGTCCTTCTGTCCACCTGGCCGAGTGCCCGGGATCCTCAGAATTTGGTGAGGGACCCCTCATTCCTGCTAGTAACAGCAGCTCCCACTCCTTGAGAATTTATTATGGGCCAGACACAGCACAAGCTGGATCGCACTCCACGCTCACCAAGAACTGTGCCGGGCGGCCGGTGCTGCTGATGGGCCAAGTGTGCGTGAGCGCGGGGGCGAGCCCGACTGGGCCGAGTCTCCTCGGTACCTCACGGTGCCTGGCATGGAAGACATGCTTTAGATGGTTCCATGGACAGATGTTTGAACAACCACTTCAAGTAGGGATAACTATCCCCATTTTACAGATGAAGAAACAGATTGGGATTAGTGCTCAATTCCAAGAGAAGTTCAAGATATTTTGGGAGGGTTCCTAACCTTGTAAAAGAGGTCCTTTATGAATGACAAGCATGGTGCTCCTGGGAACCTTTCAGCACTGCCTAGAGGCTTGCTTGGATGATGTCTACATCTTTAAATGGCAACCCTTTTTGAGTTTAGAACTTGGAGAAAACTCATTGACACGTGTGAATCCTTCCTCTAGTCCACACACGTACACGTGACTCAGCATGTAATTGCAGGAGGTCTGGCCCCGTCTTTAAAGATGCTGTGCGGGCGCCTGGGTGTCTCAGTGGGTTAAGCCTCCGAATTCGGCTCAGGTCATGATCTCACAGTTGGTAGGTTCGAGCCCTGCGTCAGGCTCTGTGCTGACAGCTCAGAGCCTGGAACCTCCTTCGGATTCTGTGTCTCTCTCTGCCCCTCCCGGCTCAGACTCCGCCTGTCTATCTCTGTCAAAAATAAAACATTAAAAACAAAACAAAAAAAGAACAAAGTAATAATAATAAAATGGTAAAACATTAAAGTTTTTAGCGTTCTGTGTCCTTCTGTTAACCTGCAAGAGACTCCCCAGCCCCTGGGCTGCGGGGCGGGAGGCGTGTGTCCTCGCAGGAGGACCGCTTCCACATCCGTGTGTGGCTGTGCAGGTGACGAGGGCCACGCCGGCACCGCGTCGGGACCAGCTGGCACCGCTCTCAGTTGGACAGTCCTGAATAATCATTGCTGCCCTTGGCCAGCAGGCTCCTGCATGTGGGGGGCACTTTCAGACAGTTAAGGTACATCATTTCTCTCTCTCTTTTTTTTTTTTAGAAAATTTTTTTTAGTTTTTTTTTTTTTTTACATTTATTTATTTTTTGAGAGATTGAGACACAGAATGAGCGGGGAGGGTCGGAAAGAGAGGGAGACACAGAAGCCGAAGCCAGACGCTCAACCGACCGAGCCACCCAGGCGCCCCCATCATCTCTCAGTGCCTGGACGGTGCAGGTGCTGTTTTCACTTCTCACGGGAAGCCGGGGTTCGGCAAGGCCCACAGCTGGTGAGGGACAGAGCGGAGAGACCTAGCGGTCACAGTGATGTCAGACACAGCCCGTCAGCCCCCGCGGAGCAAAATCCGCCTCTCCGGAGAGCCATGCCCAAACTGTAAAAGACCTGGTGCTTGAGGTTGTTTTCTTTTTCTCGCCCTATTATCCCTTTGAAAGCATCTGAACTGAGCCCTGTTCTTGTTTTCCTCCCCAGGCCCTGTCTCAGAGGGACCCTCCTCACAACAACTTCTTCTTTTTTGACGGCATGAAGGGGAACGGGATCGTGGAGTGCCTCGGCCCCAAGTGAACCAAGACCCGGCGGCCCTGGGGACGCCGACCCGCCGCCTGCCCGCGCGTTCCCATCCCTTCCTCCAACGAAGGCGGCTCCAGGCGCAGGAAAAGCCTAAGGCCTTGGACCGGTCCGAACCGGCTCCCGCGAGCAGGGAGGCTGTGCAGACACGCGACTTGCAAGCACCAGCAGCTGCAAAACGCGGGGTGTGGGGACCAGCCGTCCCCACCCCAGTGCCATCCAGGGCTGTTGGCCAGCCACCATCCGAGAGTCTCCCGTGACGTGTCCCTCTGTCCGGGTGCCTCCGGGGCACCGCAGGAGATGCCCGCCTGGGACCAGCACGCCTCGTTGCTTAGTATCCTCTCGCCACCTTCTTGGACTTATTCTCTGTCTGATGTCACACGGAGAAGTGCACGCTGACTCCAGGTGGGGACGGAGGCCGGGCCCCATGAGACACTAGTGGAGCCACAGTCCCAAACACAGGCGGGATGCCTTTCCTCCAGAGCCCCGGGTCCCGGGAACAGCAGGTGCCCTGTGGCGTGCCGCTCCAGAGCCAGAGTTCAGCGCTCGCTGGCTCTCCGCCTGGATTCTGGAAGACAGGAAGTGTTACCAAAGTTCCCTCGAGCATGAGGCCGAGACCTTGCAAAGTGAATAGTAGTGAGAAAACTTGTTTCAAAAAGGCAGATTCCGGGGTCCCAACCCCTGGGGATTCTGATTTACTGGGGCCCAAGCTAGCACGTGAGGGCCCGTCTTCTCGAACCCCTTCCCCGATGCGGCTCAGGCCGTCCTGGAGGCTGCTTTTGAAGGCCACGCCAGCCCTTCCTTCCCCCCTCCCGCCCCCCCATATTGCAGCTGTTTGTGTGGGTTTTTATATTTTCTACATTTCCTTGGTTCTTTAAAAAGGAATGATAGAAATAAAGTTATTTGCTTTAGGATTTGTTTTTCTTCCGCATTACAAACATCTTCCTGTGGCCGCGAGTTGTCCTACCAATTGCCTTTTCTAACCTGAAGAAATCTCACAGGATGCTTCAGTGTGACTCAGAGATTCCTCCCCTCCGCCACCATTCCTGGCCCTCTGGTTCTGGTACTGCGTCAGGAGTCAGAGTGCTCAGACTCTAGAGTGCATAGAAGCTTCTAGTTCCACCTGTCTGTTGAATAACTCAGGTCAGTAGTGGCTGTTCTCAGTGACGAGTTAACATCAGTGGGAAAAAAGTGAGAAATGAAAGAGGTGCTGCTGGTGCTGCCTTCTGTTTAGATTTCTCTCGTACCAGGCACTGTGCAGGCTCGCAGTTGCGGTGGCTTCATTTTTAAAGTTTATTTATGTTGAGAGAGAAGGAAGGGGGAGCGGCAGAGAGAGGAGGGAGAATCCCAAGCAGACCCTGTGCTGTCACCACAGAGCCCGATGTGAGGCTTGAACTCACAAACCAGGAGTTCATGACCTAAGCTCAGATCAAGAGTCAGATACTTAACCTGCTGAGCCACCCAGACGCCCATGTCCCGTGACACGTGACATGGGCGGTGTGCCTCGAGGTGCTCAGCTGGCGGAGGCGGATCTCTCGTTGGTTCAGACACTGGCTTTGTCTGGACTGGGCAGCCCAAGTATGTCCGCTCCTCCCGCCCTCCCTGCGCTTCTCTTTAATGCAGACGTGTGTGAGGTGTGAGTCCGGCCCGTTGGAGCAAATCAAACCGGCTCCTTCCCGTCTCCATCCTGCTGCAGTGAGGGAAGGAAAACATGGTCTCCGCAGGGAGGAGGAGCTCCCCGTCTGCACTCTGCCCCTCCCCCGGTGAGGCTGGGCCGTGTGTCTGGAGGGGCCCCTTTCTGGGCCCTGTCAGTGTCCGGTCAGGAGCAGCACAGTCCGTGTTTCTAGCCGTGTCTGAATCCCACCCTTCCTTTGAAATGTTGAGTTTTGCAATGTGGGGCCTTGGTCACAAGGGGGCGCAGGTGGGTCTGGAAGGATAACAACAAAACTGTTCTAGAGTCTCTTCTGAAGCTCTGCGCACTTTTCCGCCCTGTGGCTCTCGTGTAGAAACTGAGTCATCCAGGACGGCCCTCGGGGGCCTGGGGGAGGTGCCGGAAGGTGCCGGGTCGTCTTCTCGTGTCTTCGAAGTTCATATTCTCCCATATTCTGTGATTGGGTTACCATAAAATGGGTTTCCCCGAGTCTCCAGGAGAGAGCACAAGGATTATCCCGTGGTTTCTCACCCCGCCAGCAGTTCTCACCTGCTTGGGAAGGAGGATCCAATCTGCGAAGGTAGCAGCGCGGGGGTGGCTGTCAGTTGAGTGTCCAGTTCCTGACCTCGGGGCAAGTCGTGATCTCACGGTTTGGGAGTTCAAGCCCCGCATCGGACTTCACGCTGACAGCACGGAGCCTGCTTGGGATTCTTTCTCCTTGTCTCTCTGTCGTCCTCCCGCACTCAAAATCAATAAGTAAACTTTAAAAAAATGTTTTTTTAATCAGTAAAGGTAAATACTTTTGGGATTTTAGAGTTACCAAATGAAAGGAAGCGGGCTGACCTTAGGCCTGCCAGGTTTCCCCACTCCACACCCCACTTCTGTTGTTTGTGGTATGTGTAGTAGCCAGACTCTGTTAAGTGCTTAATGTGTTGAAGCCTCAGAACATTCTAGTGGAACAGGTGCTACCCAGAAAAGTAACATATGCAAAGGTAAGAAAGTACCACAGTAAGAAGCTCTCGGTCCCACCCGAGCCCCATATCCTGTGGCTTCCCTTTGCAGTGCAGACCCTTTTTGTCAGTTTCTGGCTGTGGGTGCGTGTGTAAATCCAAGTGATTCTGTTGAGGTGTGTCCGGTTTGCCCTTTGCAGATGGGGAAACCGAGGCTTAGGCCGCAGCTGGCAGGTCGGAAGAGCCTAATGACGGCTAACGTGCTGGCACTGACTGGCGCCTTCGGCGGTGCCCGTGCTGCCGCTGGAGGTTGGCCCCTCGTGCCCCACGGGGGCGGCCCACCCCGCAGGCCAGGGCGCAGCCTCCCCGCAGTGAGGGCCAGAACGCGGGCTGATGGGGCAGGCTTCTTTGCTGGACCCTTGGTAGACCTTAGTCTAGTGGCGCTGCCGCTTGTGACTGACTCGGGCCTTGCCTTCATGAGGCCTGAGACCCAGAGGTCACCCCTGAAAGCCGTCAGGCCCGGGGCTGAGGGAGGGCCTGCAGCTCCATCCAGAAGGACAAGGAGGTTCTGTTTCTAAGCTTGCCTTAAAACATTCAAGCAACACGCATATGTAGGGGCGAAGGGATGTTACCGGCCCCTGCCGCCCCTTCCTCGCCGCCTCACCGGGCCTGGCAGCTCATTGTTGGCCACGGAGCAGGAGCAGCCGACTTCACAGCCAAACTCAGGATTTTGGAGAGAAATGTGAGATGCTTTTTGGATATGTTAGCTGTTATCACTTTCGTATCTACCTCCCAGAGCTCACCCTTGGCAGCCTTGGAGAGTGAATCCTTCCAGATTGGCAGGTTTAATTTCTTTTTTCTTTAATGTTTATTTTTTGAGAGAGAGTGAGTGAGAGTGGGGGAGGGGGAGAGAGAGAGAGGGAAACACGGAATCTGAAGCAGGCTCCAGGCTCTGAGCTGTCAGCAGAGAGCCTGATGCAGGGCTCGAACCTACGAACCGCAAGATGACCTGAGCCGAAGTCGGACACGTAACCGATTGAACCACCAGGTGCCCTCTTCTATTTTTATTTTTTTTAGTCAGACTGATAGGTTTAAATGCAGACTACCACTTAGCTGTGTGACGGGCAGGTGGCCTCGTGCCTCCTTTGCCCCATGTGTAAGACGCGGCAGTAGTACATCCTCTGATGCGCAGGAGTCGAATGAATCCCTTCTTTGAACGAGAACGCTGCGTCTTGCTCTCTGTGTCCTCGAGGTCCTCGCCGGCGCACGGCGCGTGGAGTTCCAAAACCGCAGATGAGCCATAGCGATCGGATCCGTCTGCTGTCGGTGGCATGGGGCCGGTTCCCTTTGGACACACGTGGGGAAGACGTCCCAAAGTCTGATGCCATGGCGTGCACGAATGCATTTCAGATCTGGATTCCTTCCGAAGGTCTGCAGCAAGGTAGCGTTTTACATGTCATTTGTTGTTTGGAGAGATCATTCAGGCTTGTCGTGAGGAACTGAAATGAAAAGTAATTCTGTCCCTTCCAGAAGCCACCATTTCAGGGAGGGATTATTGGAAGTGGGGTGGGGGGGTGGGGGCGCCAGTTCAAGTTGGGTATTAGCTTGCTAGAGGGGGCACAGCTTGCCAGTGGCAAAGGTTCAGCTCTGCACCTCATTCACCAGGTGCTCTGAGCCTCAACTTTGCCAAGTTGCAGGACTACTCAGCACCTTGGTTCCAAAAGAGACCACAAGAGGTGACTAGGTATTTCCTTTCCCTCTGGAATGAGTGAGCCACTTTTTGTTAGGAGCATTCTGGACTTTGCTAATAAAATATGGCCTCTCACTTTGTCCCTGGGCCCCTGACTCTCTGTCTAACCTGGATAGTTAGGACTCCCCACTTCCAATCCTAGAAAATGATAACTAAGGTCTATTAAAAAGAAAACACCGGGGCACCTGGGTGGTTCAGTTAAGCATCCAACTCTTGATTTGGGCTCAGGTCATGATCTCACAGTTTGTGGGCTCGAGCCCCAGGTCAGGCTCTGCATTGACAGGGGTAGCCTGCTTGGTATCCTCTGTCTCCCTCTCCCTCTGCCCCTCTCCTGCCTGCTCTTTCTCTCTGAAAATAAATATTTAAAAAAAATAAAGCAGTTCTGTTTATGGTATGATGGATTAGGTTTCCAACAACCACCTCCCTGCAGAAAACTACATTCTAGACAAAATACCAAAGACCAAAACCAAAACAAAACTACTGCAAGTCTCCGGAGAGGACTCAAGCGCAGGTGGATCTGGGGGACGGAGTTGAAAGTTGCGGCGAGAGCCCACCACAATAGTTTTCGGTTGTGCGTGTGTTTTCCTACAGTGCTAGCAAGGTGCAGGCTGCGGCCTCCGGCACTGCCGGGCAGCTAAAACTCGGACAGAAAAGCATCTGTCTTAGTGTCATGAAGAAGCAGAGGACAGCCCGGAGTAACCACAGCTACTGGGAAGGAGAGCGCCCCAGAAGGGAAACCCCAAGTTACGTGTATAAAGTCAGCCCAAGCCTCCTGACCACTGGGCTGGTTAGGTGGGGCCAACTCTGCAGACCTGAAGTGACCTGGATTTACAGTCAGCAGCTACAACACTGTGAGTCTAGGAAATACAAATCTCCCCGAGACAAGAACATTCACATCTCTGGAGGAATATAACAGAATCCAGAATGGCTGCAGTGCAACATCATAAATATCAGGGACACAAGGCAGAATTACCTAATAAACATAGAAGGACGGAAATGTGACTCATGTTCAAGGGAAAAGACAAGATGACCAAGAGAACCCAGGTGTTGGGCGGGGGGGGGGGGGGGGGGG
>PJEM01016304.1:0-26303 GCA_004023845.1 Helogale parvula | reverse complement strand
AATGGGCAGAAGACCTAAATAGACACTTCTCCAAAGAGGACATCCAGATGGCCAACAGACACATGAAATGATGCTCAGTGTCACTCATCATCAGGGAAATTCAAATCAAAACCACACTGAGATACCACCTCACACCGGTCAGAGTCGCTAAAATGAACAAATCAAAAGACTATAGATGCTGGCGAGGGTGTGGAGAGACTGGCACCCTCCTACACTGTTGGTGGCAATGTAAACTGGTGCAGCCGCTCTGGAAAACAGTGTGGAGGTTCCTCAAAAAACTATCCATAGAACTCCCCTATGACCCAGCAATAGCACTGCTAGGGATTTACCCAAGGGATAAAGAAGTGCTGACGCATAGGAGCACATGTACCCCAATGTTCATAGCGGCACTTTCTACAATAGCCAAATCATGGAAAGAACCTAAATGTCCATCAACTGATGAATGGATCAAGAATATGTGGTATATATATATATACAATGGAGAACTATATGGCAATGAGAAAGAATGATATATAGCCATTTGTAGGAAAGTGGATGGACTTTGAGGATGTCATCTTCATTCTTTTCAGAATGACAAGATGCCATACAAACAATCAGTTTCTGTTTGCAACTCTACACATGCTCAGTGTCCTCAAAATAGTAAAAGGAGCTTGGAATGAGTCTCATCTGGGCACCATGAAAGAGATTCCTTCTATGGAACGAAGAGAGGACACTGCATGACTCACTCCTCTTTCTCTGAGAGGGAAGCAGGTTCAGATTCTAGTGCCATCCTAACCCCAGTCTCCAGGGGACATCCCCAAATATTCCAATGAGTCCTTGTTGCTGCAGAGACTGTCCCTAGTGAGACTGAACTGATGGCCCCATAGGGATTCAACTGCCAGAGACCTTAGGCTGACTCTGGGCCATCAGGTGGAGCATAGACCTGTTCTTCGGGAGCAGTATCCTTGATGCAGTTGTGATGCTTCCTGTCCCTGAACAGAACATTCTAGCATAAAAAGCCTCTACTTCAGTTAACACTGGCTACAGGTTGTGGGCATAATTCTAGATATCTTATGGATTTTCACCTTGCCTTGTTAAAGGATCTTCTCTCCTCCTGGGGTTGCATTAAAGCTCGACTTCCTGGGGCAGGATTAATGGCCTATCCTTAATGCCACTTAGAGATTCTGCACGGACCATCAGGAGTGCCAGTTTCCTGAAAAACCATCAAACATATTAACTGCCATTGTGAAACTGTCTTCAAAACCCCATGCCCAGGTAAATGTTACGCAAATAAAATATGTCATATTGAAAGATACACATTCAGGAACATGGCTAGTTAGTCAGTTAAATATCTCTGTCTTTGTTTGAGCTTAGGTCATGATCTCATGGTTTGTGTGGATGACCCATGCCTTGCCCTTCACTCTGTCAGTACAGCGCTTGATTAGTGTGCTCTTTATCTTCTCTTTCTGCCCCTACCCTGTTCTCTCTTTCTCAAAACAAAGATATTTTGGGACTCCTGGGTGGCTCAGTCGGTTGAGCAGCCGGCCTTTGCTCAGGTCATGATCTCACGGATCATGGGTTCGAGCTCCATGTTGGGCGCTGTGATGACAGCTAGCTCAGAGCCTGTAGCCTGCTTCAGATTCTATGTCTCTCTATCTATCTGACCCTCCCCTGCTTGCAATGTCTCTGTCTCTCAAAAATAAATAATAAAAACCATAAAAAATTTAAAAAGAAAAAATACCTGCCCTTCTTATTTAATGAAAGTATTATATGGCATGAGTGCCTGTAGCTAAGTTTTTTAAGACAATCATTACTACTCAGATTAGAATTGTAACTTCTGCAGAGTTCACGTTTTGGAAAATTGTAAAATTTATCTACGGCAAATCATTTACAAAACACACGCTGCTCTTTCTGCTCCTTGTTCCTCGCACTATACATAAAGCTAGAGAAGCAGAGCAGAGATGCCTTCCTGGTGATCAGAAAGAAAATTGAAGTTCTCTCGCTCCCTTTTGCCGATACCGTCCATCCTTCAGGGACCACTGCACCTGCTGAGCTGGAATCCAGAACCTTCTAAATCCACATAACACTCCTAGACATACATTTATAAACGAGTGACATGGAAGAAAACAGACTACATTTTTCCCATGAGGTGAGGAAGTTGTGTAATTTCTCCATGACACATGGAAGAACCAGACTACACAGAGATAGGATCAAGAAACGTCAGCAGGCTGTATTCTCAGTGCAGAGCCCCATGAGAATTTATTCTTTCCCAATGCCTCTCTACCCACTTGTTGTTTCTCTGTCTCAAATTAGGTAAATGGCTACTGAAAAAACATCTAGTTTCTTACATATACTGGATGCGAGACAAAATATTCTATAAAGGGGAAGAATAATATGTCCCTACGACTATTTGTGTGTGTGTGTGTGTGTGTGTGTGTGTGCGCGCGCGCGCGCATGCGCATTGATGTATGCTAACTTTTGGAATCTAGTCATTACTAATGCTCAGAAAGTACTGCTATTGGCTGTCTTGTTTTAACCCATACAATCTGGACTGTATATAATCCCCACTCATTTCTTGTTCTTTGATAATTCTTTCCATGAAATTCTACCTGTTTGTTATTTGCTAATACCTTCTTTGAAATGCAGACTCAGTTTCCCCTTCTAACTCCAGTATCAGACAAAACCTGATCTCAACATCACTGTTGTGAATTTCTAATTCACATGAGAACTTGATACTTAGAGGGGTGCCTGTACAGGTGGCTCAGTCAGTTAAGTGTTCGACTTGAGTGCAAGTCATGATCTCACGGTTCCTGAGGTCAAGCCCTGTGTCAGAATCTGTGCTACCATCTTGGAGCCTACAGCCTTCCCTGGATTCTGTGTCTCCTGCCCTCACTGCCTACCCCTCCCCTGCTCATGATCTATCTTTCCCTCTCAAAATATATAAGATCCAAAAAATAAGATATACATAATTGGATAACTACATCTCTAACCCACTAAAACTTTCAAACGAAGAAATAGACACAACTTATACTGTATGACATAAATGCAGTCCTCAATCATGTGTGTGCCTCTGTCGGCATCTTCAGTTCACAGTTTATCTGGCAGGAATAGAGTGTTCACGGTGGTTCTGTGAAACATATGCCACCTTATTACCTCAAAGAAAGAAAAGATGTAAAGTATACAACTGTTAAAAATGATCTTACTGCATTAAGCAGAATCTCACCTAAGCAAGAACTATATATACCACTTCCTTCTTTCATCTGAGGTACCATTATGAACACTGCCCTGTCCACATGGTACCTGTGGCATTTATTGCAGGGGCTGCTGACATTCAGGGATGTGGCCATAGAATTCCCTCAGGAGGACTGGGGATGCCTGAGCCTCCCTCAGCGGGAAGTGTACAGGGATGTGATGCTAGAGAGCTATGGACACCTCCTCTTTTTGGGTGACGATGACATCCTGTATCTAAGCTAGCATGAGTTGCCTCCATGGTGAGTGACAGGTAGAGAATGCACTAGTTGGAATTTTCACTCAAAGGAAACTTTGCAACAAATGAGGGGATTGGTGGAATAACTACCAAAGTGGACAGGGGTAAGTACTTCCTTTGATTCAGGATTACAATGAATATCTGAAAGGGGAGTTCTGTCATCCTATGTAGAGGTGGGTATAAGGCAAGTGCAAGCATATGTATACTGAGGAAAGAACCTGAAATGCATATCGTATGTTGTATTAACGAAGGCTGGGCTCCCCAGTGGGTGGAGATTTTAACATTATACTGAGGTCCTGGTAAGTGTCTGACACTTCATTGTCCATCTCCTAGGTGAAGCTGTCCTAGACTTAAACTGGTCTATGCTGGCCAGGGCTCTCGGAATTTGCATCCAAAATATAAAGTTAACTCAAGAACCCAATGTCATGTTGAGAAAGAAGAGCAAAGCTGGAGGCATCACAATTCCAGACTTCAAACTGTAATACAAAACTTCTCATCAAGACAGCATGGATCTGGCAGAAGTGCAGACTCAGAGATTATTGGAACAGAATGGAGAACCCAGAATTGGACTCATGAATCTAGCGCCAACTGCTCTTCGACAAAGGGGTAAAGAATATCCAATGAAACAAAGACAGTCTTTTCGGCAAGTGGCACTGAGGAAACTGGACTGCAGCATGCAGAGGGATGAACGAGAACCAGGTTCTTATACCATATGCACGAATGAATTTTAAATCAAGGAAAGATCTAAATGTGAGACAGAAAATCATCAACATTTTAGATGCGAGCACAGGCAGCCACTCTTTGACCGTGGCTGCAGCAACTTTTTACGAGACATGTCTCTGAGGGTAAAGGAAATGAAAACAAAAATGACGATTGGGACCTCATCAAGATTATAAACGTCTGCTGAGTAAAGAAAACAATCAACATAGTTAAAAGGCCTCCAATGTAATGTAAGAAGATATTTGCAAATGATATATGGAATAAATGATTAGTATCAAAATCTCTAAAGAAGCTATCCAGTTCAACACCTAAGATAAAAATAATCCAGTGAAGAAATGTGCAGAAGACATGAAGAGTCACTTTTTAAGAGAATGCTCCCAGATGGCTAACAGACACATTGAAAGATGGTAAACATTGTCCATCCTCAAAGAATTACAGATCAAAACCACAATGAGCTACCACCTCACACCTGATGGCTAAAATTATCAACTCCAAGAACAACATGTGATGGCAAGGACGTGGATAAAGGGAAACACTTTTGCACCACTGGTGAGAGTGCAAACTGGGGCAGCCCCTCTGGAAAACAGTATGGAGAATCCTCAACAGATGAAAAGTAGTATTACTTTATAACCCAGCAATATCTCGACTAGGTAGTCACCCAAAGGATACAAAAATCCTGATTTGAAGGGGCACCTGCAACCCAATGTTTATAGCTGTTCTATCAAGAATAGTCAAATTTTGGATAGAGCCCAAATGTCCATCAACTGATGAATAGACAAAGAAGATGTAGTATAGATATACAATGGAATATAATTTGGTGATCACAAAGAATGAAATCCTGCTTATTGGAATAATCTGAGCTAAAGTGTATTTTACTAGGTGTGATAAGTCAGTAGAGAAGTACAAATATTAATGTCCTTCTCATGTGTGGAATTTAAGAAACAAAACAGATGAACATAGGGGAAGGGAAGGAAATATAAAATAAAAACAGAGAGAAAGGCAAACCTTAAGACAATTAATTACAGAGAAACAACTTAGGGTTATTAGAGGGGAGGTGGAGGGG
Organism: Helogale parvula; assembly: GCA_004023845.1. Classification (NCBI taxonomy): domain Eukaryota; kingdom Metazoa; phylum Chordata; class Mammalia; order Carnivora; family Herpestidae; genus Helogale; species Helogale parvula. Next base: position 21,054 of record PJEM01016304.1, on the reverse strand, counting down.
ATAAGCTAATAGGGCGTTGGAGATAAAGGAGATGAGCACAAAGTGTCAAATGTATGTGATGAATCCCTGGGTTTAGTCCTGAAACCAATACTAGAGAGTATGTGAAGTAACTTGAGTTTATTTATTTTTGTAAGCTTATTCATCTATTTTGAGATTTAGTGAGCAGGGGAGGGAAAGAGAGACAGAGACAGACCAGAGACAGGAGAGAGAAAGAGAAAAAATACAAGCAGGCTCCCTGGTGTCAGCACAGAGTCCAAAGTCAGGCTCAAACTCACAAACCCTGAGATCTTGACTTGAGCTAAAACCAAGAGTCAGATGCTTTACCAACTGAACCACTGAGGCACTCCCACTAACTGGAATTTAAAGAAATAAATTAAAAACAGAAATACGGTCAAAAATATACCAAAACATATGTATAAACCCCTGAGTACTTATTGCAGCATTATTTATAAAAACTATGAAATGGAACGAATCTAGTGACCATCAATCGATAAATGGAGAAAGCACAAGTGGAATATATACACCATGGAAAATTACTTAGCCATAGAAATGGAGGAATTGTTTTCTGTTCTCATCATTGCCTAAGGCTTCATCTTGTAGAACATTGTGTGTGAGGCGTAAGAAGGTGGAGAACCTATCCTTATGTAAGCACAGAGAGAGTAATATTTTGTATAAATTAACAGTATATTAGTTTTCTTAGTGTTTTACAACTTTGTGTTCAAATACTTATATTACAACACTGAATTCCTCTCATTTTGAATTGGAGAAACTACATTTCAGCCTCTCATCAGAAGTAGGTAGTTGTGTTTTCTAAAATGATTTTTATTTATTTTTGACAAGAGGTTCTTATGAAAATGTAATAATATTTCGAATGACTGTCATATTGTATGCCATTAACAACTTTAGAATGAGCCACTAGTTTAAAGGCTAGTCTACCTTGAAGCAACTGCATTGATGTACTAGGCTACCATAAAGCAACGATATTGCTCAATCCTCATTATCAAAGCATGAATCTTGATACCTCTCAATAACTAGAAATATCTGGAATGCCTGGGTCGCTCAGTCATTTAAGCGTCTGACTTCGGCTGAGGTCAAGAACTGTGGTTCACGGATTGGAGCCCTGCGTTGGGCGCTGTGCTGACAGGAGTTTGCTTTGAATTCCGTGTCCCCTCTAACTCTGCCTTCCCTCCACTGAAAAATAAAGAAACACTAAAAACAAGTCTCTGTCTCAAAATAAATAAACTTTTCAAAATAAGTCTCTCGGTCAAAAATGAATATACATTAACATACATAAATCAATATGAATTTCTTTTTCCTGTAAAAACAAAGATAAGGTTTACATTCTTTGACGAAACAGGAGGTCTTGCTGGGAACTTTTTAAACCTAATTAACTTCACGTGGTAGGGGTGCAAATCCACATATAGGGTTTGGTGCTTCGTTTTTAAGAATGTCTCCTGGAAGGTTCCTTTTTGTATGAGTGTGATTCAGATCACTGCTGTAGGGAAAAGAAGTAGTGATTTCTAGATGTTGAGATAAAATCCTCATGATGTTTCATATCTTCAGCTCTAGCACCCCTTCTTAAGTTACCATCATCCTTTACTGTAGATGAGGGACAACTCTAATATTGGGTGACATTAAATGGCATAGGCTACTTCTGAAATTCTCATTTCCACTCCTTTTTATATATCAGTAATACTTGGAAGTGGAGGGCTTTTCTCAAAGTGTAATTCATTACTTTTTAAGCGGGATCTTTTTATAACAAATATCTATGATTTATTCAGGATTTTGATGGTTACAATATCTCCTATTCTCATTTGAGAATTCTGTTACTCATGCTTCCATTTGTATGAGAGTGTCCACAACATCAATTCATTTTGTTTTGGGTTTTGATTTCTGTTTTAGGTTTGTGGGTAACAATTTTCAACAGAGTAGATTTTAACAAGGAGTTAATTCAGATAGGAAATCAGCCATATGTCAGCTGTCAATAACTTACATGAATGTTTGTCTGTATTAATATTACCCATATATTCTTTGCTGATGATTTCCCTTGCTTGTGTCTATTCATGACTAGTGTGCTCAGTGGTTGTTTTCTGCTGGCTCTGATGTGAGGAAATACTTCAAGGTTTATGTCAGTGAAATGTGGGGCCAAAATGAGTGGGTGCCTGCAGGTAGACGATGAAAGTTAAATCTGTCACTGTCTAGGAGTCCATCAGGGCTGGGATGGGGTCTTTCTGGCTCAGGACACTCCTTGAGGCTTCACGGGGTAGTTTCAGGTCCCCTCAGGGGCTTTGTCCTCAAGGTCCCCCTCCTGAGCCAAGACACAATCTGGAAGGGACCCAGTGAGAAAGTTTCAAGTCAAAATGGAGGCAGCCAAAGTCTTCTTTCTTGCCTTTAATGTTGTCAGCCATGAGTGGGAGAAATGGACCTGTCTAGGGCCACTGGAGCCAAGTGCCCTTGAACCCCTGGGTCCTGCTTACAAAGTAATAATCACCATCAATCTAATAAATATATCCCCCAACTCCCATAATTATCACCTGTGTACGTGTGTGTTTGTTCCACTTAGCATAGCCTTTCCTAACAAATGACCGTTTTTAAAAAATAAGAACATTTTAAAAATAGTTTCTAATTTTTGAGAGAGCGAGAATGAGCGATCAAGAGGACAGTGGTGGGGGAGAGAAGAGGGAGACATCGAATCTGAAGCGGGCCCCAGCCTCTGAGCTGTCAGCACAGAGCCAGACATAGGGACTCAAACCCAGAAACCGTGAGGTCATGATTTGAACCGAAGTCACACATTCAACCCACTGCGCCACGCAGGCATCGTTCCCCTAGTAAATTTCAAGTGTACAATACACTAGTGTTAACTCGGGTTACCATGCTCTAAACTTCAGTCCTACACATCTGCCTCAGTAAGCCTTTTACCATTTGATCCAATGTCTGATCATTTCCCTGTCCTTTGCCCCTGTCAACAAACATGCTAGTATTTATCATTTGTTTTTTAGATTCCATATACATGTAATTTTGATGAGGGACTTGAGGCAGGATGAGGGGCAAAGCACAAGCTAGCACATCACCCTCCTTGGACACTCCAGGCTACTCCAAACCGGGAAAGGACAAAGAAACAAACAAACATGTAAACGGAGAAGAGTCTGCAGCAGCTTACCAGAACAAGGCAATCCCATCATAGCCTAGGTCCAAAAACGCCCTACTGTCTCAATGGTAATGCTTTGCTGGAGGGAAAAACAGCCTTAGCATGAGAAGACCTAGGTCTCCAGTAAGTCTGTAACATGTGAAAGTCTCTCTGGAAACTCCCTCTAGGCTTTATCTTCCTGGACTGCATAAAAGAGTCATCCCTGCCCCTGTTCGCCTACCCCAGTGGACCTCTTTCTGCTCATGGGTCTTGCCTCCATGCTTTAATAAAATCAGAAGCCCTTAAGGATTCTTTCTCGGTCATCAGCTGCAGACCCCTGAAACACCGCATCACCCCAAAATATTATCTAGTTCATACACTATATATTTTTCTCTGTGTGGCTCGATTAACGTAACACAATGTCTTCTAGGATTATTCTGTGGGTGCAAAGGAAAGATTGCCTTCTTTCCTAAAGCATTTATTCCAAGAATAAATTAGATGAGGGACCTCTATTGGGAAAAGAGCTAATACCAGAAAGGAACCTTTTCTTTTTGTCTTTCTTTTTTAATAGTTTATTGTCAAATTGGTTTCCATACAACATTCAGTGATCTTCCCCACAAGTGCCCTCCTCCATCACCACCACCTCTTCTCCCCCTCCCCCTTCCCCTTCAGCCCTCAGTTCGTTTTCAGTATTCAATGGTCTCTCAAGTTGGGTCACTCTGTCTCCCCAACTCTCTTTCCCTCTTCCACCCCCCCCCCATCCTCCATTAGGTTTCTCCTGTTTTCATGTTAGACCTATGAGTGCAACCATATGGTATCTGTCCTTCTCTGCCTGACTTATTTCGCTTAGATTGACACCCTCAAGGTCCATCCACTTGGACAGATTTCATTCCTTCTCATTGCCATGTAATGAACCATTGTATATATAAACCACATCTTCTTGATCCATTCATCAGGTGATGGGCATTTTGTTTCCTTTCTATTGTTGACATTGCTGTTATCATCATTGGGGTACATGTGCTCCTATGCATCAGCACTTCGTCTCACTTGGGTATATCCCTAGCGGTGCTATTGTTGGGTCATAGGGGAGTTCTATCATTAATTTCTTTGAGGGACCTCCACACTGTTTTCCAGAGTGGCTGCACCAGTTTACATTCCCACCAACAGTGTAGGAGGGTGCCCATCTCTCCACACCCATGCCAGCATCTATATTCTCTTGATTTGTTCATTTTAGCCACTCTGACTGGCGTGAGGTGGTATCTCAGTGTGGTTTTGATTTGAGTTTCCCTGATGATGAGTGATGTTGAGCATCATTTCATGTGCCTGTAGGCCATCTGGATGTCCTCTTTGGAGAAGTGTCCGTACATGTTTTCTGCTCATTTCTTCACTGGGTTATTTGTTTTTTGGGTGTGGAGTTTGGGGAGTTCCTTGTAGATTTTGGATACTAGCCCTTTATCTGATATGTCATTTGCAAATATCTTTTCCCACTTTGTCGGTTGCCTATTAGTTTTCTTGATTGTTTACTTTGCAGTGCAGAAGCTTTTTATCTTGATGAGGTCCCAAGAGTTCAGTTTTGCTTTTATTTCCCATTCCTTTGGGGATGTGTCGACTAGGAAATTGCTGTGGCTGAGGTCAAGGAGGTTGTTTCCTACTTTCTCCTGGAGGGTTTTGATGGATTCCTGTCTCACATTCAGGTCCTTCAGCCATTTTGAGTTGATTTTTGTGTATGGTGTAGAAAGAGGTCTAGTTTGATTCTTCTGCATGTGGCTGTCCAGTTCTCCCAGCACCACCTGCTAAAGAGGCAGTCTTTTTCCCATTGGATACTCTTTCCTGCTTTGTCAAAAATTAATTGGCTGTCCATTTGTGGGGCCAGTTCTGGGTTGTCTATTCTATTCCATTGGTCTATGTGTTGTTTTTGTGCCAATACCATACTGTCTTGATGATGACAGCTTTGTAGTAGAGGCTAAATTTTTGGATTGTGATGCCTCCCGTTTTGGTTTTCTTCTTCAATATGACTTTGGCTATTTGGGGTCGTTTGTGGTTCCATACTAATTTGAGGATACTTTGTTCTAGCTTTGAGTAGAATGTTGGTGCAATTTTGATGGGAATTGCACTGAAGGTGTAGAATGCTTTGGGTAGTAATGATAATCACAATGTTAATTCTTCCAATCCATGAACAGGGAAAGTTTTTCCATTTCTTGGTGTCTTCTTCAATCTCTTTCAGAAGTTTTCTATAGTTTTCATCATATAGGTCTTTTACATCCTTGGTTAGGTTACTGCTAGGTATTTGATGGTTTTTCGTGCAATTCTGAATGGGATCAGTTTCTTGATTTCTCTTTCTGCTGCTTCATATTTGGTGTATAGGAATGCAACTGATTTCTGTACATTGATTTTGTACCCTGCAACTTTACTGAATTCATTGATTAGTTCTAGAAGGCTTCTGATGGAGTCTGCTGGGTTTTCAATGTGGACTATCGTGTCATCTGTGAAAATGGAAATTTGAATTTTTAGCCAATTCTTTCGTTGTCTGATTACTGATGCTAGGACTTCCAGCACTATGTTAAACAACAGTGGTGAGAGTGGACACTTCTGTCATGTTCCTGCTCTCAGGGGGAAAGCTCTCAGTTTTTCCCCATTGAGGATGTTCTTAGCTGTGGGGTTTTCATAAACTGCTTTTAAAATGTTTAGGTAAGTTCTTTCTATTCCGACTTCCTCAAGCGTTTTTTTTTTTTTTTTTAAGAACAGGTGCTATATTTTGTCAAATGCTTTTTCTGCATCTATCGACAGGAACTTATGGTTTTTATCCTTTCCTTTGCTAATGTGATGGATCACATTGATGGATTTGCGAATATTGGACCAGCCCTGTGACTCAGGAATGAATCCCACTTGATCATGATGGAGAATTTTTTTTTAATATGCTGTTGAATTCGATTTACCAGTATCTTGTTGAGTATCTTATCAATAAGATTGTTTCTGTCTGTGATTAATTGTTTTCTGTATTTGGGCGCTCCCCAGTTTGGCGCATTGATATTTATAATTGTTAGCTCTTCCTGATGGAGAGACCCTGTCATTATTATATAATGTCCTTCTTCATCTCTTGTTACTGCCTTTACCTGAAAGTCCAGTTTGTCTGATATAAGTATGGCTACTACGCCTTGCTTTTGGCTTCCAGTCGCATGATAGATATTTTCCATCCCTTTACTTTCCATTCCTGCAGTTGAGGTCAAGGATCATCAAGACAGTATGGCATTGCCACAAAAACAGACATATACACCAATGGAATAAAATAGAGAACACAGAACTGGGCCCACGAATGTATGGCCAATTAATTTTTTGACAAAACAGGATAGAGTATTCGATGGAAAAAAGACTGCCTCTTTAGCAGGTTGTGCTGGGAGAACTCGACAGCAACATGAAGAAGAATAAAACTAGACCACTTTCTTACACCATACACAAAAATCAACTCAAAATGGCTGAAGGATCTGAATGTGAGACAGGAAACTATCAAAACCCTCCAGGAGAAAGTAGGAAAAAACGCCCTTGACCTCAGCCGGTGCCTGGCCTCCTAACCAGGATCTCATAGGGGGAGGGGACGGTTTCTTTTGGTGCCAGCTGGGATTATTGCTGCCTCTGCCTGAGGCCAGGTGTGCTTCCTGAGGCGACGTGTGCAGCAGGAGGCGAGGTGTAGCCCTTATAAGTTCTACCACCAACTCCCAGCCCCCATCCGGGATCTCGATTGCTTTGGGGGAGGGATCAGGTTCTCTTGGCGCTGGCCTGAATACGTGCTTCTGCTTCCAGAAGGGCCGGGTGTTGCCGGAAATGAGCTGTGAGCTCCTGCAGCTAGAGCGTGCCCTCCCCCACTGCCTCGACCGCCACCAACTCCCTGCCGGGATTAAGTAGGGGTGGGGGGTAGTTTTTCCCTGTTGGCACCTGGGAGTCGGGATTTGTGCGGCCAATACTGGGAGCGAGAAGCGCCGTGGCAAGAGGTATGTGCCCACACTCCTGCAGCCTAGATCAAAGAGAGCTTCCCTGGCGACTCCTCGCCAGTATGGCGCAAGGCTGGAAGCTGTTTTTTCCCTTGTGCCTCCTGGGTTCTGGATTTGGGCTACCCAGCAGTTATATATGGAGTGAGTTTTTCTCTCCGAGTGGGGTTAAATATACTTTCTCTCTCCAGAGACAGTACTATGAGCGTGTTCACTCTCTCTGTCTTTTCCCTTCGTCTCTTGGGCTCCGCACGCTTGCCCCGCGTTGGGCTGGGGCTCCCGCATTCCTTGCCTGTCTCCGACAAGCCTGTTTTCCAATCTTCCCAGTTCACACTCACTCATTCAGGCATCTTTGAAGTTGTTTTCTTTCTGGAGTCTGTATTTTCTCCTTCCGCTCTTTTTTTTTTTTTTTCTTTATTGGAGAGACAGAGAGACAGCACAAGCAGGGGAGGGTCAGAGACAGAGGGAGATACAGAATCCAGAGCAGACTCCAGGCTCTGAGCTAGCTATCAGCACAGAGCCTGATGCAGGGCTAGAATCCATGAACCATAAGATCATGACCTGAGCCAATGCCAGACACTTAACTGACTGAGCCATTCAGGTGCCTCTCTCCTCCTGCTCTTGCAGGTGGGAGTAATGTCCTTCTCAGTTTCATAGATGTGGCAGACGAAGTTTACAGCACTCCCTTCCTCTCCGCCATCTTGGCTCCTCCCTTGATCCAGAGAGGATCCTTTTAAAAAGAGTTTCCTGCCTGGCATGACAAAGAGTTCTTTGCCCAACATTTATTCTTTCCTTTTTTTCTGTGAATCTATTTCCCTCTCTTTGAAATTCTAAATCTCTAGACCTTTACATAAGTCACAATGGCACCTAAGCATCATTTCCCTGATGCTCATCTTGTTGACGTTCCTACACTTAAGCCTTTTTTCTCTTATGAATCTGTCTTATAATAGTTCGATTACTAGGCCAGCCAAAGAGTTGAGCACTGATGAAGAAAAATTGTTTCCTGTCCTACACATTTCTTTCATTGTTGAGAAGTGCCCTTGGTGCTTCAGAGCCACAGGAAACTGAAGAGAGAGAATGTGGGATAAAGAGGAACAGTAGCTTTCTTGCTTTACCAGATTGAGGGGTCTGAGGCAGGTTAGCACCTTAGGAACTGCAAGGCCATCCAGAGGAAGGGGCTGGGGTTTTGTAGGGAAGTACAGGATCCACCTGGTTTGGACAGGAATTGTTTGTGCTGCCAGTCCTGCTTATCTGATTTTCTGTGGGATACTGGGTACCTCATTAAAAAAAAAAAACTAAGAGTTCTGTCTAAGATGCTCAGCCTATTAAGCATCCCAGTTCAGCTCAGGTAATGTGAGGACAGTCCCTTTGTTCCTGCCTTGCATCTGGCTCTCTGCTGTCACCATGGAGCCTGCTTTAGAGCCTCTGTCCTCCTCTCTCTGCTTTTCCTCTGCTTTCGTGCCCTCTCCGTATCTCTTTCTCTGTGTCAAAATAAGTACACTCAAAAAAAAAATATGGGGGTTTGTTGCCTCAAAGAAAAACATGGTTACTTAGGTTTATATCAACCAATGCAGTATTTAAATGCAGTCCTTTTGATTTCTGTTCTACTTTGTAATTTTAAGCAATTTCAATTTTAGTCAACATGAAAACCTGTATGAGGACAATTTAATATTTTATTGTGAGAGACCATTCAAGATTTACTAGAATCGCAACAAAACAGCACAAAACAGGAGAGAACTCACAGAAAATCAAAAACAACCTCCTAAAACGACAGGGTAACACCAAATTTCAGTGAAAATAATGAGCACTTAGGTTAGAATTTTCATGTATTGTCGATGGGAGTTTTAAAAAGTACCCTCTGGGGGTGCCTGGGTGGCTCCATTGCTTGGGTATCTGACTTTGACTCAGGTCATGTTCTCACACTTCAGGAGTTGGAGCCCCTGTCAGACTCTGTGTTGATAGCTCAGAGGCTGGAGCATTCTTCAGCTTCTGTGTCTCTCTTTTTACCCCTTCCCTGCTCATGCACTCTCTCTCTTTCTCACTCTCTCTCTATGACAGAAATAATAATTTATTAAAATTTTTTAATGTTTTATTTATTTTTGATACAGAGAGAGACAGAGCATGAGAGGGGGAGGGGCAGAGAGAGAAGGAGACACAGAACCAGAGGCAGGCTCCAGGCTCTGACAGGGGGCTGGAACCCAGGAACTTGAGATATGACCTGAGCCTAAGTCCGAGGCTAAACTGACTGAGCCACTGAAGTGCCCAATAATTTTTTAAAAAGACATTCTATTTGGAAAACTATTTGGCAGTGACTTAGGAAAATAAAGTTTCTGACTAAAGGGCAGCAGTTTGTCACCAGAAATTATGTCTCTTTGCCATAAGGATTATTTTCAACTAGCAAAGGAAAAACTCTGAGACCCAGGACAAGTTTCCTTTGTAAGAGACATTTCCATGCATGAGGGAAAGTTCCATGTGGAAGGGTTTCTTCCTCTGTGTAGCAGAAAGAGGGAGAATGTGTGAATCTCCAGAAACTCTGACCAGTGGAGAAGGCCTGGATTTTAATCTGGGCAACAACCAGGGGAGCCTCAGTTACTGTGCTCATTCACCTCCCCCAGTGCTTCCCAGGAGGATCCCCTGTTGAGTTTCCAGAAGGATCCTTGCTGCTGCCCTCCCCCTCAGAGTCCCTCAGGTGGGTGGGTGGATACAACAGTGTTGTTTTAGTGAAGTGCTCCAGGGGATCCTGTGCAGGATTTTTTACCTCAACCCTAGGGGTTCACCGTCTCCCTACTTCCAAGAAGGAAGAACCAGACCCAAAATGAGCAACAGGCCAAAGTTGATTAGAGTATAAGAGAGGGAGATTGTAGGAAAGCTCTGTGTACAGACCGGGCATTAGAGGGTGAAAATTTGAGAGAGTTGGCAAGGATCTTTGTTTTATGAGGTTCAGGTCTCTCCCACCCTTTTTACCCTCCCCCTTGTTCCTCCTCAAGTCCTCCGTTATTGGCCTAATAACTGTAAGTGTCAGCATTGTACCCCTGATTGTCTCTTTCAATTGTATGATGGGTGGTCTAAGCCCAGACAGTTCCTTGTGGGTTTTAGGTTTTATGATCTACTACCAATTTTGGTTAGCTCTATAGTCAAATTCCTGAGTGGAATCTGAGGGGCAGTAGGTGGTGTCTGTCAAATATTTAAGAGGAACCCTATAACTGAGGGGGTTTGCTGTGAACGGACACTCCCAGCATTATTCTAAATGCTTTTTCCCCACCCAGGTACCTCAGGTCCTGATCTTTCCCATCCTGCCTACTGAATCTTTTCCTTTTCTATCATAATTCTAAGTGGTGCCCAGGGATAGGCAGGAAGGCTTCCCATTAATTTATGAGAGTTGAAAGGTGCTGGGTGGCTCAGTCGTTTACCCACCTGACTTTGACTCAGGTCATCATCCTAGGATTTGTAGGTTTGAGCCCTGCATTGGGTGTGTGCTCAAGCTCAGAGCCTGCAGCGTGCTCCAGAATCTGACTGCCTGACTATATGCCCATCCTCTGCTCATGCTCTGACTCTGTCTCCCCCCCACCAAAAAAATACATCCTATAAAAAAAACAAACAAACCTATGAGAGTTGAGTGCAGATTTTTCTACAAGGAGAGGTAGCAGGTCTCCTGTAGAGGAGTTGGGGAGACCCATGTCCACAAAGGCCTGTGTTCAAGCAGAGTTTGTGGGCTCTGTGGGAAGGGAGGTGCCGGGGTCCAGCTCCCACAGGTCAAGGGGTCCCTGAACAATGGATAGAGTCAGCGAAAGGGAGTGAGATAGCTCAAGTTTCCTTCTGATTACCAGGCAGCGTCTCTGCTCTGTCTGATTCTCTAGCTTCATTTATAGTGAGAGGTACAAAGAGCTAACAAAGAACAGAGTATGTTAGCAAATGATTTCTCATAAATAATTTTGTCAACACAATTTTGCAGATCGGGGATTCTGCAGAAGTTACAATTCTAATCTTAGTCGTAATGATTGTCAAAAAAAACAGCTATAGGCACTCATGCTATTATATGGGAAGGGCTGGTATTTTAAGCGTCCTTCTTTTTCCCATATGATGCAGAAGAGCAAGATATACAAAACTTCCAGTAGAGCCCTGAGAAAGCGATCTTATCCATGAGGCAAACATCATTCTTTAGGAAAGGTCAGTTTTAGATGAGTAAGGGTCAGTAGGCTGTTTCTAGCTCTAAGAAAAGGTACCCAGAAAAACAGGATCCCCAGGAAACACAATGTCTGCTCTCAATTTCCCAAGACGCATGATACAATTATGACATTTATCATAATAGTGACTTACAACGACATCCAGGAGTACAAAAAAGTCACTTATCAGTTAACTGCTCGGCTAGGAGGAAAATTCTAGATGGCTTGCCTTAGTCGTACCAGGGTGTATCTAGCTTGCTCATCTTTTCCCTGGCCAGGTGCAATCACGCCTCAGGGACAGGGCAGGGGGCCAGGCTGCTCCTGACACTAATCTGCAAAGCAGTCCAAGGGTTGGTGCCCAAGCAGAAATGATAGTTCCACGAGGGTAAACAGTGGTTGCGGCCTGGCGACAAGACACTTGGCACACTCGCCTTACCCTCCCCAGGAATTTTCACTCAACCCTGAGTCCAAGGTGCCTCCCAACAGGGATGCCCCCCCCCCCCAAAGCAGAGAAGGCAATCTCAGTGATGGGTCTTCAAGTAGGAGCTCATAGTTTCTCAATTTTTCCTGACAGGAAGGCTGGGAAGTTGTACCTTCTCTGCATTTGAAAGTCTTGTCTGCAGATTAGCAGTTTACCAGTGAAGAGACTGCTTTTCTGGCTTTTCAGACAAATTTCTCTTACTTGAGCTGAGATTTCTCCACAAAGATCTTCTGAGAAAGAAACATAGAGAGAAGATGAAAGAAGAAATGGCCAGTTCTCAGGTAAGCCTTGTGCCCCTGGCCAGAGGCCCTGTTGTCTTTTTCTCCGAAAATTTCACGCATGTAGAAATTGTGGGGACCTGATTGTCTCTGACAGTTGAGCATCGCACTCTCCATTTGAGGTCAGGCTGTGATCCCAGGGACCTGTAATCCAACCTTGAGTCGGGATTCCTGCTGAACTTGGAGCCTAGTGAAGACTCTCATTCTCTTCCTCTGTTTTTCTCCCTCAGTTTGCATTTTTTTCTTTCTCCCTCCTTCTTTCTCTCTTTCTCTCTGTGTCCTTCCTAAAGAATGAAACATTCAAAACCTTCCAGACAACTTGGCTCCATGAGTACCTGACAACATCAGTCATGACCTTGTAATAAGAGACCACGTGGCTGCACTGCATGTTTGTGTGTTACCATATCTGGGAGCAAAACATATATAAAAACTATGCCATGTGGTGTTCAGGGCTCAACTGAGAGGTGCCAGGAGGAATAAAGTTGTTTCCTGGAAAGAAAAGCCTCAGTGTGAGAATCCTGCTAAAAAGAAATTAAAAAAAAAAAAAAGACTTTTTGTTTGTTTTGGTTCTGACGGTTCTGCTTTATGCTTTCACCTAATTTTTAAACTTCTCAGAAATAATCCTCAAGGTCAGGTGTTACAACACTCCTCCTCTGTACCCCAGAGACTTCTCTCCCTTCTCTCCAACCTGGCTTCCATTGGGAAATAACACGTCACTTTGAATTAAATTCCTGCACATATTGAAAATAGTCCCTTCGTGACAGGTTCAGAGGGGAGGGTGTTGCATCCCAGTTTCCTGTTGCTGATGGAATCTGGTCCTGGGGTGGCACTCAAGCAGAACCGTTCCGTTCGGTCTGAAATCAACACTTTCAATGCTCTGGGTAGAATAGGAATACGAAAATGCATAAATACATACGATGGCTATGAGGCACAGAATGCCCTAGAATGTTCCTGCTCCTTAGAATGTGGAAAGGACACTTGAAAATATTCTAGATACTACAAGACATGCAAACTCTGTGTGATTGAAGGGTGTATAAATCCACTGTATCCTTAAAGTTGTTTATATTCTGATTTACTGCTTGGGGGTCCCAAGAACGCACAGGTGATCCTGAGTCTGGAGGTGTGCCTGAGGCACTGCGATCCATTTTTTTCCTGTTATCTGTTATTATCTTATTTTACGGGGCTTTATGCTCTATACCATATTTCTACCTTGTAATATTCATATTTTCCTTTTAATCAGGTGAAATGATTTTAGGAAGATTCCCTGAGTGATTTCCAAACACCATCATATTTAAACTGGAATCTTCTTTCTCCCCATTTCTCTTTCCCTCTAGTTTTTTTTTTTAAGTTTATTTCTTTTGAGAGAGACAGACTAGGAGCAGTGGAGTTGCAGACAGAGTGCATGAGTTCCAAGCAAGCTCCACAGGGTCAGTGCATAGCCCGAATTCCAGGCTAACCTCTCAAAACCATGAGACCTTGACTTGAGCTGAAATCAAGAATCAGATGGCTAACTGACTGAGCACCCAGACACCCCGGTTTGGCCATTTCTGGTGAGGAGAACAAAGGCACAAGAAAAGTAGATAAAATTCCATTTTCTTACAACTTGCAACCCACTGGGAAATACTGGTGACTGGCAGAGAGGATATGGCTCAAGGAATGTACAGCTGCTTTAATGTAATGCTTTTCTAGAGGCAAAAAGCTATCTTCGCTTGACCATAGCCAGACTCTCAGGATCCACGGAGTTTTCTTTTCCTATGAACATCCCTTGGGAAACTTTTATGTCTACCCCACAGCTTAAAGTACATGATCAATGGCTCCTCACAATCACACTGCCGCTCATTCTATCCACAGACCCTGTCCCTGTGCTTTAATAAGGTCAGCCTCGCTCACCCAAAAGGTCTCAAGAGCATTTATTTATTCCTGGCCCATCTGAGGTCACGTTTCGTGGGGTAATGAAGGTTCTCACTTCCGTTTAGTAGTTGCAATGACCTCTGGGGGTAGAGTTTCTGAGTCAGTCTGTCCTTCATCCCATAGGTTTTTATTATCTTTGTAGTTATGACACAGACATACTCTTGTTTGTACTTTTTTGTGTTTTTAGAAAGTGACGAATCACTAAATTAACATGTTAATATCCTGATATTAACATGTTATAATCCTGAAGTACCAGAGAGCACAAATGATGATTGAAACAAGGCACCCGTTTCAATGAGGGGCGCCTGAGTGGCTCAGTTACTTGTGTCTTCACTCAATTTCAGTGCAGATCATGATCTCGAGGCCCAAAAGAGAGAGCCCAATGTCAGGCTTCATGGTAACCTGAGGAGGGCTCTTGGGATTCTCTCTCTCTCTCTTTTTTCCCTTTCCTGCATGAGCAATCTTTCTTCCGCTAAATAAATATTTTAAAAAAGACTCTCAAGGTGCCAGGTGACTTATATTTTTAAGATGGTTAAGTATCTGACCCAGGCACCACGCTCATTAAAACTGGCTTTTAGGGGCACCTGTGTGGTTCAGTCATTTAAGGCTCCGACTTCGGCTCAGGTGAGATCTCACGTTTGTGGTTTCAAGCCCCGTGTCAGGCTCTGTTCTGACAGGTAGCTCTGAGCCTGGAGCCTGCTTTCAGTTCTGTGTCTCCTTCTCTCTCTGCCCCTCCCCTCTCATGCTCTGTCTCTCTCTGTATCAAAAATAAATAAAACATTTTTTGAAAACCCTCAAAAGCCTTGGTTTTAGTCACCCTGATAATTTTCTATTCTATCACTTCGAATCTTACATCACTACTTGCAAATAGTATGGATATGTGCATGGAAGGTATAAGGGTAGATTGGTGTTGTATGCATATCTCCTGACCATCATTCTCACGTTTGACGCTGGTATGAACATTGGCCTACGGTCCGTTGGGTGTATTAACCTGTGTTTTTTTGTTACAGGAACTGACTGTACTCAGCTGATCTGAGTTAAAATCTGATATGTACTGTGTACTGGATGATTGACAAAAGATTCACGAAAAATAGAAGAATCATGTGTTCTCTTAGATTATTATAATTTGATTTCCATGACTTTATGAGGAATTGTTAGACGCTCTCTACTAACCAGGAAATGCTTTGAAACCTTGTTGCCTTTCTTGCTAGTCTAGTAGAACTTGTAATTGCTATGATCCCATTCAGTTCCAAGTCCTCCAGGGTTCTAGTCATTGAATTCTTCCTCTTTGTAATTGAAATATGTATCCCTTGACTCAAAGACTACTGCCTTGTTAGAAATGTGGACACTGACCTTTCCCAGAACTCCTGAACAGAATCTGCATTTTAATAAGATGGCCATTGCACTGCTGTGTATTCTGATTCATGTTAGAATATGCTAAGTATATCTGTAACTCATCCAAACTTTCCATTAAGAAAATGACACCAGATGACCCACTCAGTTGAGCTTCCAAGTTCACCTCAGGACATAAGCTCTCAATTTATGAGTTTGAGCCCTGTTTTGGGGTCTGTGCTGACAGCTCAGAGCCTAGAGCCCGCTTTGGATTCTGTGTTTTTCTCGCTCTCTGCTCCTTCCCTGCTCATAGTCTATCTCTCTCTCATTCAAAAATAAAGAGACAATCACAAAAGTAGTTTAATACAATAGACACATGTACTGTCTTTCAAAATTAAACAGTCCCAAAATTTTTTTTACAAATAGACGCCACCTGTGCCATTGTTGTAAATGCAGAATGCAAAAGTGTGTATGTCTAGGGGGTGCCTGGCTGGCTCAGTCAGTTAAGGGTCTGCCTTTGGCTAAGGTCATGATCTCATGGTATGTGGGTTTAAGCCCCGTGTCGGGCTCTGTGCTGAGAGCTCAGAGCCTGGAGCCTGTTTCGAATTCTGTGTCTCTTTCTCTCTCTGACCATCTCCTGTGTGCGCACGCACTCTCTTTCTATTAAAAAAAATAATAAAGTGTCTATGCCTGTGTTGATGCCTTTATTTTACAAATTCTCATGAATAAACAATATTTATATCAGTTTATACCTCAAAGTTAAGGAACATATTAGAGCATAATACTGTGTCCACAATCGTGTTACTACAAAAAGTAAGAAATTCATCTAAGCCAAACCCAGTACTCTTAATGTAAGTGAATGAACAGGAGTTTAGTTCTTGATGAATCATAAAAAAATTCTACCAGGCAGGGATGTCAGACAAAGGAAAATTTATTTGCAAGAACTAAGGAAGTCACAAAGTATAAATTCAAAACTGGACTCACAGAGAAGAGGGATGGTTTCCTTTTTCTTTTTATTAACTTTATTTGAGAGACAGGAAAAGCAGAAAAAAGGCAGAGAGGCACAGAGAGAATTACAGGCAGTCCCTGCACCATCAGCACCGATGCTGGTTCGAACTCACAAACTTTGAGATCATGACCTGAGCTGATACCAAGAGGCAGAAGACTGAGCCATTGTGGCGCCCCAAGAATCGTTTGCGTGTATTTAGGGTTAGGGTGAATATTTAGAAAGGGAAACCTGGGGATACAATTGCACTTGAGACTTAAGAACACAGTTCTATACATTTTCTGTCTGTTACATAGTAAATGCAGTTGTGCTCCTCCTTGGGGTGTGATCTAAGTCTTAAAATGAGGTCGAAGGGAGCTCCTGGGTGGCTCAGTCCCTGAAGCTTCCATCTCTGGGTTTAGGCTCAGGTGAGGATCTCACAGTCTTGAGATCAAGCCACAAGTCAAGCTCCTTCCTGAGCATGGAGCCTGAGTGTGGAGTCCGGTTGGAATTCTCTCTGCACCACCCATACTCCTGCTCTCCCTTTGAGGAAATAAACATTTTGAAAAGTAACTGTGTTCACTCCATGCTTTCCTCTGATGTTCATCTGCATAGATGTGACTCAGGGGCTAAGCCCAAATTGAGCCACTTCAGCTCTTCGCCAGGGCAGTTATTACCTTATGTATTTCCACCACAGCACACTGAGCTCATGGGTGTTTTTCCTGCAGTAAAAGGGAGATGTCAATAAGAGGCTAAGTAAAATGAGGGACTGAGGTCTGTGGGCACATGCAGGTAAGCAGTGCGGATTGGGTCGCGGGATCCAGCTGGTGACATGATCTCCCTACTGCATCTTAGGTACCATTATGATCTCCTGCTGTGTGCACTTGGTAACTGTGGTGTTTATTGCAGGGACTGCTGACCTTCAGGGATGTTGCCGTTGAATTCTCTCAGGAGGAGTGGAGATGCCTGAACCACAGTCAGAGGGAACTCTACAGAGATGTGATGTTAGAGACCTACGAACACCTCATCTTCTTGGGTGAGGCTAACTCCCTCGAGATTTCCCAAGCCCCACTCAAAAGTTTTGTTCCTTCCTGTAGAGACTGTCATTTAGAAGCTTTCTCTTGCACGACTGGGATTCAAATCCCTACAGTAGAGAAAGAAGGAGGGGTTGGCAGATAGAGAAGTCTTCATGATGTTTCCTTTCAGGTGGGTTTTCCCTTCGTTAGAGTCACATCATCATTTCATAGATGGATGGCATTTCTAAGTATTGAGTGGCACAAAAAGATATTTGCGTCTTCAATATGAATTTCTACTCATGTTGGTAGTGGTAAGACTCAGAAGTGGAGATTAGGATGCGAGACTTGGTAATCCATTCTGTGTGTTCCAAAGGGGCTGTTGGGCAACAGCATTTGGGCATGATTTTCCAGAACTCCAGAATGTCCTCTTTTCTCTCTACTGAGTCCAATACTGGGTTGAAAGGTAGAATTTCCAGCAATACTATACTCTTTTGTTTTAACAAACAGGTCTTGTTGTGTCAAAGCCAGACCTGGTCATCTTTTTGGAACAAAAGAGGGAGCTATGGAATGTGAAGAGAAAGGAGACAGTAGCCTCACACCCAGGTAAGTGGGAATGAATGAGGCAGATGACAGAGCTGAGGTCCAAATGTGAAAGATAAAGAAAGACCATATAATGTGATTTCAGCAGCCATTCTGGAATGGAAATCAGTTTGCAAAACCTAGTTTTATGTCAGGATGTTTCACAGAGGCACATCTGCTTTCCAATACACCACACTCTCACAAATCTCTAAGGATTCTCCTTCAGTTCCACTGAAAGGTCCTTCACGTCCACAGTGAGGGCCTCCATAATCTCCTTGGCTCTCCATTGCTTTGAGGGTTTGGGGTATTCTCTGTGTTTCTGAGGAAGCCTATACTCGTTCATTTCTGAGTGTTTGCCTTGAGTGAGAAGTGTGTCAGGGTAGCGGTATGCATATTGGGATTTGGTGCAGAAATCCCAAGAACACTGGGAACAGAGACCATCTAATTTCTGCCTAATGCTTTCGAATATATGGAGGCTTTAATCCCAATCATACAAAATTAGGACCCACCAGTTTCATCAGTTGATAAAGCACCTCCCTAAAATGAGAAAGTCTAACCTATTATTTCACTTCAAAAGTTCCATTTTGGGGGCACATGTGTGGATCAGTTGC
The DNA here is from genome assembly GCA_004023845.1 of Helogale parvula. NCBI lineage: Eukaryota > Metazoa > Chordata > Mammalia > Carnivora > Herpestidae > Helogale > Helogale parvula. The sequence continues at coordinate 2,588 of PJEM01016304.1, read as the reverse complement.
TAAAGGATCTGACTCAGCTGATGTCATGATCTCACAGTCAGTGAGTCTGAGTCCCGCACAGGCCTCAGTGATGACAGCACAGAGCAACCTTGGAATCCTGTCTCCCTCTTTCTCTGCTTCTCTCCTACTTGGTTTCTCTCTCAAAGTTAATTAAAGGAAATTTACAAAAAGTCAGGAAAGTTCATTTTTGATGGTGTTGACTAAAATCCAAAATTTCCACTCTATATGTTCCATTCCTCAATCGTAAAATAACTTAAATCTCTTCTTCTTTTCCTGGAATTTCTACATAAATTAATGTCACAAGGGAGATAGAACATTTAGAATTCAAAACTTGCAGCCTATAATAAAATCTCTATTCATTTTCTTAATCTTGAATCATTTTATAATTTTGTTATGTATAATAGGTGGTTCCTGTGACTTTGTCATATATGTTTTCACGTTCTGAGTAGTTGTATATGAGATTACATTACGATTCATTGTATCAAAATCTTTTAAATATCGTTTGTAATGTTTTTTTTGAAAGATAGAGCAGGCATTGAGGGCTGAAAGAGAGGGACACACCAAATTTGAATCAGGCTCCTGGCTCTGAGCTGTCAGCACAGAGTCCTCCCCAAGGCTCCAACTCCTAGACTCTGAGATCGCGGCCTGAGCCCAAGTCCGACGCTTCACCTACTGAGCCACCTACCCACCTCTATAGCTCTGAGACTAAAATCTCAGTGGGTAACCATGAAAGAGGGCCTATTTTGATTTATTAGCTGGTTTTAATGCAGAGGAAAATTGCAACATATATTCATCAATATCAACCCCGGAAATCTCTAATGAAAGCCCCTCTGTATTTAGCACTTAAGAGACATTATTACACAAAATTTAAGAGTATAACTCAATTTTCAGAATCAAGCAAGCAAAAACGTTTATTCCTTTTAAGGTTTTCTTTTTCCCATGTATTTGAGTGATGGAGAGAGAAAGTGGAGGAGGGGCAGAGAGACAGTAGACAATTCCAGGCAGGCTCCACACTGTCAGTGCAGACAAGGATTGGGCTGGAAGTCACAAACGATGACATGACGACCTGAGCTGAATCCGAGAGTCAGACACGCAACCCTCACTGAGCCACCCACGTACCCCAAAGACTTTCATTTCCAAACATACATCAACATCAAAGTTGCAAAATATGCCAACAATATTATTATTTAAAAAGATGGGAGATTACATTAACATACAATCTGAGTGATGTAGAAAAACTAATGATTTGGGGCTCCTGGGAGCCTCAGTCACTCAAAAGTCAGATTTTACCTTAGGTCATGATCTCATCATTTGTGGGTTCATGTCCCCCATCAGGATCTGTGTGGACAACTCAGAAAGTGGAGCCTGCCTCAGATTCTGTGTTTCTCTATCTTTCTGCCCCTTGCTCTCTCACACTCTCTTTCCATCTATCAAAAAATAAATAAACATTAAAAAAGATAATTATTTTAAGAAAAAGAAAAAGTAGGGATTCCTTTTTCCTGAAGTTGACTTTTTTCTGATTTCAGTTTTGTGTATGACAAATTTTAAATCTATGCATCAGATACTAGCAAGTGAGATGCCTTTACTTTCATTTTTACCTTTCAGCTATATTTCCAAATGAAACCGACAGCCTCCATTCAGAGACATTTATAGGAACTTCTATCCAAAGACTATCAGTGGATGGATATAAAGGTAGTGCCCTTGAGAATAGACACTTAATGAGAGACTGGAACAAGGATGGGGACAGTGAGGGGCGTCAAGCACACCTGGGGACACCTATTCCAGACTACGATGGTGACTGGCATCCATGTGGGGAGGTCTCTGATCAAAGCGCCAACCTCATTACACGTAAGAGTATACATTTAGGAGAGAATCATTCTAAATATGACACATGTGGGGAAATAGTTAACCAGTCCTCCAGTGCTGGCGATCAGAAGAGGATTCATGTGGGGAAAAGCCCATACACATGCAATGAACCTGGGAATATACTTAGTCAGTCATCAAGACTACATATCAATAAGACAATCCATGCCGGACAGAAAGGTTACATTTGTAAGGAGTGTGGCAAAGCCTTCAACAGGCACTCAGCACTAATTCAACATCAGCGAGTGCACACTGGAGAGAAACCTTATGAATGTGAAGAAGGTGGTAAAACCTTTAATAATGCCTCATCAGTGAATGTATGTAGACTACTCCATACAGGAGAGAAACCTTACACACATAAAAAATGTGGGAATGCCTTTCCCCAACATGCACCTCTTACGGAACATCACAGAACTCATACTGGTGAGAAACCGTACCAATGTACAGAATGTGGCAAGTCCTTTACTCACCAGTCAGACCTTAACAAACATCACAAAATCCATACTGGAGAGAAGCCTTACCAATGCAAAGAATGTGGCAAATCCTTTACTCACCACTCAACGCTTACCAAACATCACAGAATCCATACTAGAGAGAAACCCTACCAATGTAACGAATGTGGCAGGGCCTTTACTCACCAGTCAGACCTTAACAGACATCACAAAATCCATACTGGAGAGAAGCCTTACCAATGTAAAGAATGTGGCAAATCCTTTACTCACAAC
>PJEM01016303.1:0-26298 GCA_004023845.1 Helogale parvula | reverse complement strand
GCCCCTCCCACGCTTGCGCTCTCCCCCTCTCTCTGTTTCTCTCAAAATAAATAAATAAACATTTAAAAAAGAGACTTAATCGAATCAGAGTGATGGTGTTTTGTGCACCGCGGGGGAGATGAGCTTCGAGATGCCTCGTCCGCTGCTGCTGCTCCGGGGCCTCGTGTGAGCTCCCCACACTTTAGCATTTCTGACTTTTGCAGAATCTATAAAGAGCCAGTCACCCAGAATGAGCCACTGTTCACTCTAGCCATTCACCTGAGAGGAGGCTTAGTGGCTGCGCGTGCGTGTGTGCGCGCACTTTTCTGCTAAGAAAGGAAGAGACGGGGGCTTATGAAGTAAATGTGTAGTGTTTCTTTGGTGAGAAAAAATTAGTGAACTTCATCTGGGTATCGCACTGCTTTAAAATTCTTTCAGTTAAAAAATACAGTGATTGAGGTCATACAGCGTTCTCTTACTAGAAAAAGAAAACAATTTGTCTACAAAACATGTGATATCTTCTGCCTCAGTTAAATGTACAAATTGTCTAAATTTTAAGATCCTGTAGACCCACAGCTAAAGCATAAATCCTGCTTTCAGCATACTTGACAGGGACCACGGAGTTAATGAAGATAAAAATGAGAATGTCCTCAGTGAAATAGGTTTGTTCAAATTATCTCTGGGCCATTGAACTTCCATTTCATGTTGGAGGCAGGGATTTGGCACTGAGAGGGGAGGGGGAGGAGCAGAGAGCAGGATCCTAGGTAAACAGGCTGAGAAATTAGAGTTCCTTCCGCCTGAGAGAGTGGCATCTCCTCCACGGTGACCTGTCAGCCCGTTGGCTTTCCTGCTGAGCTGCAGTTTTAACAGGCCCGGGAGAGAGTTAGGGGCCCGATCAGGGGAGGAAGCCCGTTTCATACCCCATTTTCGGTGTACATTTTATCCTCAGGCATAGCTCACGGGGAACACGACAGGCATCTGGCCAGCTAGTTGTCACCTTCCCGAGGTGACACGGGCATTCACAGAAGGTGGCGTGTGTTGGTGGGAAGGGACCAGGAAGATGTGATTCAGAATCACGTTGCTCTGTGGGACGTAACTGTCTTCTTTGGCTTTTACTTTGACAAGATGGCATTTTATTAGCTTGCAGACCTCCAGGCCATTGGCTGCCGCCACACAGGCATCGTCTCTGAGGCTGAGGGCAGTCCTCCCCTGGCTCGGGAGCGAGACCAGCCCCAGGGCCCTTGCCGGTCAGCCGCTCCTGTGTCTGCAGCGGAGAAGGTTCGGGACCCGCGCCGTGGGCAGGGGCGGCAGGCGCGAGTTGGAAGTGTTGTTTTCTGGAGATCCGTCTGCAGTGGATTGTATACAGCTGGAGTTCAGCGTGTGCTGGGCAAGGTTTGGGAGGTGAACAAAGCTGACAGGGAAAGACCGTTATGCCGGTGACCAGGACACACACGAGCTGTCTCTGCTCTCCTCTCCTCCTCCCTGCTGCGGCTGCGGCCCAGAGGGCCCCTGTGCTGTTGAGTGAGATGGCATTTCCTCCTGAGTCAGCCGAGCAGCCGGGCTTCCCTGAGTGCAGTCAACAGAAACCCGCTCTGATTCACTTAAGCAAGAAAAGGGTTTGTTTTTGCTTTTGTTTGCTTTCTAATAATGCCGGACGCTCACACACGCGAAGGTAGAGCTGATCGGCCAGGAGGGACAAACACCAGGGCGCCCCCAGGAGTGTCCAGAATAGGATGAGGGTCCTCTGGGGACCCTCTGGCCCAGATGCTTCAGGGCCCCCTGCCTTCCATCCCGCAGCCTGGGCGAGCACTCCGGCCAGGCTCCCCCGTCCCCCTCCCAGGCGGGAGCGAAACAGGGCCGTGCAGCTGCACGGAGCTGCGTGGGGCGGAGGCGATGGTTCCCGGGGCCGGGGGCTGGGCCACACAGCCGGGACACCGCTCCCGCGTCTCCGGGTGCCCTCCTCCTCCTGTCGCTTGTAGCGCCTGATGGTGGCAGGGAAGGTTTGGGCACTCCGCCGGTCATTTCTTCCTACAGGGTTTTTATTCTGTACTTTGATACATGTGTGTTAACATATAGGCAAATTGTAAAGCAGGGGGGCCAGCCCACGAGCTCCCCGAGCCCCCCGTGTGCACCTCCCCCGGCCCTGCCTCTCGCCCCAGAGTCCCCGCCATCCCGTGCTGTTCCTCGTCTCTGCCTTGTTACATCCAGTTTACCACGTGGACATGCGTTCCCGGGTAATGTGCAAATTGTTTTGTTCAAGCATTCCCAACTTTATAAAAGTAGTGCCGTACTGTGTGTGTTGTCTCTTTCCTTCCTTTCCCGTGTGTGTGCGTGCGTGCGTGTGTGTGGGGGGGGGGGGGGGTCCCTGAGAGGTGTCCGTGCTGGTGGTTGGATCTGGTAGTTTGATCGTCTTCCCTGTTAGGTAACAGTCCCTTCCGTGACTGCGAACACTTCATTCTTCCTCTCTGTGCGTGTACGGTTGTTTCCAGCGGTGCTTTCTAGATAACGGTCGCCTGAGCATAGTAAACCTGGACGCTGGGCCCAAGCCCTGGAGCCAGCGCCGGCCTCTGTCTGGAGGAGGAAGGGGAGCACTGGGAGCGGTAGAGCAGACTGCTCGGGGCCACCTGAGTTACAGGACGCGGTGGCACGCGCCCCGCCGGCGTCCACGGGGCCCAGAGGCAGCTCCAGTTCAACGGCCTCTCTTCCACGAGCCGCGTGTCATGCCGAGCTTGTGCGATCTCTTCCGGTTTGGGGGGGTGAGGGCGGGGGCGGGTGGCGATGTTTTTGTGCACACCCATGGGAAAACAGCATAAAGCCATTGAACTCCAGAGTGCTCTGTGAGCAGAAGGCAGGTGCGTGGTCCCGTTGGCATTTTCCCCTTCACCAAGCTGTACCTGGGAGCCACAGCCCGCATCAAGGTTCCTCACAGTCTAGAAGGGGAAAAGAGAAACGGACAGGGTAGAGTTGGTACTTTTCAAGGCGATTGGGGTCAATTTGGCTCATCAAAAGTGAAACAAGCCTTTCTGTGTTGGGGGCATCAGGGGTCCAGAGCCCATCAGGAACGTTGGGAGCGGTCACCTTCCAGCCCCGGCACTGTGTTCCACTGGAAGCAGGTGTGCATACCCTGTTAACACGTGTGGACCCCCAGATGGTGCGTGCATAGCAGAGGGGTCCGGAGAAGGGAAGGGAGCCGGGTAGGCTGCTCTGAAGTGTTTGCTGAATAGATACATGAATGGCCAATAAGAAAGCAACATTCTTTTCTGTATGTATCAGTTTGTCAGAATCGGCTGCAGGGGGACCCGCTACTCGAGGGAGAAGCAGTGGGCATTGGTACCAGTTCGACTCCAATTATTGTCTTAACTTCTGGCGTCTCTGTGAGCCTTAGGTAATCGACTGTATCCTGTAAATGCCAAGTCCTAGCTGATGGGAAATATAAACGTTCAGCCTCTTACATAATCTTTAAATATGCTGTGGCTGGCTCTCTGCTCCGTTGGGGGTGGAGGGGGCTGTTTTGGTGTTGTGTAAGTTCATAACTCATGATACAATAAATCCTGTTTCCGTTCTTTGAAGGGATGAGCTCAGCCATCCAAAAATAAATCTAGCTATGTTGATATTTAGTTTCAGTTAATCTACCACCTAACATCCCATTATTAATTTTCTTCAAACAGTCAAAATATTGTAAGAGCTTAACTGAGTCAGAGACGGGAACAAGCAGCTGGCTTCTCTTGGCATTTAAGATATTAATCTACAGTTTTTGACTGATCCGCTAGGTACGCAAACGTAGAAAAGAAGAAAAAGACGAAGCCTCAACCATGATATTTGAAATATACCTTGGTTATTTTGTAAGTTACCCTTTAGTTACAGTGTGTGACTTACAAGAGATAGCACCCCTCTGCCAGTCTAAGTACACATTTTAACTGACCTTTAATTTTTTAACATATCATACCTTGCATCGGGACGACACGCCTGTTTTAAACCATTCAGGCGCTGTACCGTCTTGCTCTGTCAGAAGCTCTTGTGCCGGGAAGGACTGCTGGACAGCTAACCTGCCCCCCTCCTGGGCTCCGACGTCTCCACCGGGCTCAGTGGTTCTCAGACTTTTGTAGGCCCAAGAATCACCACGTAGTTTGTGGGAAATACACCTCCCTGGCGGAGAGCACAGAAGTTCGGATTCTGCAGCTCCAGGATAGAGCCCAAGAGCCGCATTTCACAGGTGCCCACCCTAGGCTCGGTAATCTGTGCAGCACGTTTTGAGAAACATTAAACCCATGGAGCCCTTGGGGTTCCAGCTTTGGCGTCACACTCTGGCGTGAGCAAGGTTGCTAACGCCTTCATTCACTTACTCAATAACTGCTCAGAGCTCCAGGAGAGAAAGCCATGGTCGTGGGTGCTGTTCAGCATCGACCCAAGTGCCTGCGCTCATGGAGCCTGTGTTGTAGGACCGAGAGCGGACGGGACCCCTGCCAGTTGTTGCGTAATGGTGGCAGATGGTGATCAGGCCAAGGGGGAGCGAAGCAGGACAGGGCTGGAGGGAGGGGGGCCGTGGGGGCGGGGCCAGGGGCCAGGGAAGCCCTCCCTGCGGGAGGTGGGGTGACGTGTGAGCGGGGGCCCGGCAGAGGCAGCGCAGGGACAGAGGACCCTAGCTGGACGACGTGGGTGTGTTCAGATAAAACCACGGGGGCCGGGAAGGCCGGGGTGCTGGGAGCCGGCAGAGGAGGCCAGACCGCAGCAGTGGCAGGCAGACTCTGACTGTGGGGAGGGCTGGGATTTTTTAAGTTTTATTTTAACGTTAGGGGCACAGACTGAATCGGTCACGATCCTTGATTCACGGCACACGGTCATCGTTGATCCAGGCGTGGCCCCTCCGTGCTTCTTCAGTAGGAGAGGGAACGTGTGTGAGCCTGACCCCCAGCCCCCCAGTCAGTACACCCCGCGAGCACCTCCTCCCACCCTGCCTCTGCCCTGCAGGGGACTCTTGTCTCTCCCCTGTTTACTGTTCTCTTCCCCGGCCTTTTACGGGGAGGTGTTAACGTGTATCTATGTATCTTAAATAACATATTCTTTAATTTCGCCTGTTGGGCTTAATTACTCTTAAAAGATATCATGCGTTGTCTTCAGGGACTTAATTTTTTCACTCAACTTTTTTTTTTACTTAATTTCATTCAATTATTGGTTTAGCTGTAGCTTATTCATTTGGCTAATATGGAATATTCCATTATATGACAATATACTAATTTAGTTATCTATTTTTCAATCAGCGGCCGTTGATTTGCTTCCGGCTTCTGTGTTTGTGCCACAAACAGTCTGCTCTGCACTTCGCGCTCGTGTTCCTGGGGACCCACGGGCTCACGTTTTTCCCGGAGCCCCTCCTGGGCGCAGAATGTTTGGTTTAGTACAGTGGTTCTCAGCCAGGGTGCTTTTTGCCTCCCAGGGGACATTTGGCAAAGTCCAGGAACATTTTTAATGGTCACAGCTTTGGGGGCCGGGTGTGACTGGCGTCCTGTGGTTAGAGCCTGACCTGCTGCTGGAATCTCCCGGTGAACAGCCCCGCCCCCACTTCCAGGGGCCGCCCAGCCCAACATGTAAGCACCAAAGAGGAGAAAGCCTGGTTTCCGGGTGCGGATGTGTGACCGCCCATGACAACACCAGCGTGCTTTCCTAAGGGGTTGCACTAATTCACACCCCACTGGGCGTTCCGAAGTAGCAAAACAGACTTTCCCAGACATCTGAGGACTTAGATAATGACTTTGCTTGACCTTAGAGACGTCTGAGACCATCCGGAGTTAAAGCTGGTGATGCAACCGCACTTGCTTTGGGAAACTCTATACCCGTATTTTAACATTTTGCCAGAGCATAGAGCATGATTGGAATTCTTTAACTGCTTTTTTTTTTTTTTGCAAAAATGCCATTTTCTAAGACTTATAAGAAAAATCTGTTTTTATAGTTTTGTTTCATTTTGGGCACATCAAAATTGCTTTACCAAACCTGTTTACAAAAGACATTTGCTTCCAAAAATCAGAGCCGTTCTTTATGGCAGCTGGTCTCAAATTACGGTTGGGCAACAGGGGCCCTAGGACCCTTTCAGAAGGTCCACAAGCTGCTTTCGTGGCGGTGCTGAGACATCGCACACCTTTTGTACTTATTTATTCAGATGTTCGCGGTGGACTTTTCCAGAACCTCTACAACATAAGTGATGTTGCTCTGGTAGTCTTTATGTTTTTCATATGAATCTTTTAATGTTTATTTATTTTGAGAGAGAGCGAGAGATGGTGAGCAGGGGAAGGGCAGAGAGAGAGGGAGACAGAGTCCCAGGCAGATTCTCCGCTGTCAGCATGGAGCCTGACGCGGGACTTGAACTGTGAGCTCGTGACCTGGGCCAGAATCAAGAATGGACGTTTAACCGACTGCACCAGCCTGTCCCGGCTCCGGAAGTCTTTGAACCTCTGTTTTCTCTTTAACGTGGTAAATCCTGGTAACTATAGCCCACAGAAGCCGGAGTTCCTTGTGTCCTCCGTAATTTTCAAGAACGTAGAGAGAGGTCCTGGGACCAGAACGTTTGAGAACTGCTACTTGGGGCATGTTCACTTATTAAGCACATTCAAAACAGTACCTCAAACTAAATTTCAGGAAGGTGGATCCAGAAATATTTGTTGCAATGGCAATGATACGAATGGAAGCCTGTTAGTGATAGAAAACTTTGAAGATTAAAAAAAAGCGGCAAAAAGCACCAGGCAAAGGCGCAGGGGACCTTCGACAGGACACCCAGTCCTGTTTCTCCGACAAAGTCCCGGCGGGAACAACGGGGAGGCTGGGGTGCTCAAGAGGCTGAGCAGCCGTGTGTAGAGCGTGGGCCCCGTGTGCACCCTGCTGTGAACACACCAGCCGTGACACACGATCCAACGATGGTCTAAATTTCAAATGATGCCAGGGAACTTGGGGTGGTTTTGTTAGGTGTGAGAAGGCCCTCGCGGTCAGGACACAGACGGTGTGTGTGTTAGGGTGGCTGCTGCAGTGTTAGAGCTGACGCGACGGGACACACGCGTGCAGCCGAGAAAGAGGAGGGACCCATCACGCAGATGTGGCAGAATCTTGGTCATTTCTTAAGTTGGGTGGTTAGTAAGCAATCCCTCGTGGTGCCTGAACATGGGCGCCGTCCAGAATATCATGAGCAGCCATCGAAGTTTAAGTCTCTCCGCAGCTTCTCCAAAAACCAAACAAATTCCACTCCGAAAACCATGCAGTGAACACAACCAGAAGGCCAGGAATGCCGGCCCTCCAAGTTATGTGCGATTAAAAAGAAAGAAAATGCAAACAAATCCTGGTGTGCGGTCGCTCGCATACTCACTGGTCACCTTTGCTGAAGGGAAAACGACTCGCGCAGGAGAGGACGTAGTGTGTGGTTGCATATACGACATTGTAGGGCAGGCCAAGACCAAGGTGGCAGAATCAGAAGAGCGTGTGCCCTGGGGATGGGGCAGGCGTTGACTGCGTAGGGCATGGAGGGACATTCGGGGTGGTGCATGTGTTCTACATTCTGATAGAGATGTTCGCACTTTTCAAAGTTTGGCGAATGATACGCTAAAGATGTATACATTTTATTATAGGCAAATTTTACCTCAAAATTTTTATTATTATATTTTTAACATTTGTTTACCTATTTATCTTGAGAGAGAGTATATGAGAGGGAAGGGGCAGAGAGAGAATCCCAAGCATGCTCTGTGCTGTCCACGCAGAGCCCACTGCAGGGCTCGAACCCACAAACCGGGAGATCATGACCTGAGCCAAAATCCAAAGTCAGACTCTTAACTGACTGAGCCACCCAGGTGCCCCTCAAAAAATTCTTTTGAATAAATGTTAAACTCTACTTAGGGATACGCTTGCCTAAGTGGTTAGGGTTGAAGTTACTAATGACCAGTTTTCACGTGCTTTGCGAAAATAAGATGGGTGAGTGGAGAGACGGCTGGGTGCGTGGTGGGGCGAGTCGAACAGAATGATAACCGTCGCGGAGCCCTGCCCATGGGAATGTGGATGTCCACTCCGCAGTTCTTTTGGCTGTTTAGATATTTGACACTTTTTGTAATAAAATGTTCAACACCTCAACTGAAGACATGCCGCCCCCCACCTCCCCACCAAGGAAACCAACGCCACAAACAGAAGAAAACCGCCTGACACGGCACCCCAGCAGGCTCTAGCCTCGAGCATTCGGGGAGGCTTTCTTGAAAGTCCTTGAAGCAGAAATTAAGAACAAAAATGAAATGAAAAGGAGATGAAGAAATGAAAAGGATTCATTATACTCTGGGAAACTTGGAAGAAAATGATAAAATTGTCTTAGAAATAAAGAACAAATTTCAAGATATTCAGAGGAAAAGATACTCAAATGAAGTTTGCTAGAGAACATTGAAGAAAGTTGGGGAAACCGAGAAAATGAAAATCAGACCAGTGGAAAGGGTCAGAGGGAAAGCGGTTGAAGTCAGACACAGGCAAAGAAGAGACAACATGTACATAATTAGAGTCTGTGGAGAAGAGAAACAAAAGAATGCAACAAATTGTCTTAATATGTAAGGCTGTTAGAAAAATTTTCTGACTTGTAAAGAAGGGCTGAATCTGCACATTGAAAGGGCTCTCTGGACACTTGGGGAAATTGACCGGCAACAATCAAGTCTAAGAAACATTCTAGTAATGCTATCAGACTTCAAAGATAGAGAAAAAATCCTCAAAGCTTCCAAGCAAAAAAAATCCAATAACTTACAAGGCAAAAAAATTAGACTGGCGTCAGATGTCTCAAAAACAATACATAAAGCAAGGCAGTGATGGAGTGGCATTTTCAAAGGAAGCGTGAATCAAGGGTATATGTGTCTTCTAAGTAGTGAGGCTGGAAAGAAGCATGTTAAACATATGAGAATTCTGCACCTGTCAGCCCATCCTGTGGAATCTACCAGAAGGTGAGCTTCATCCAACCAAGAGGTTCGCTGGGGAGCCTGAGCCGAAGGACCACCAGTGAGCACGTGATGTGTTCAGTGGTTGATGCAGGACTGTATTTGTGTGTGTGATAGATGAACATGAAGGGACCCCATTAAAAATTGACAAACGAGATACTAAAATGCTGTCTAAGAAAATGGCAGTGTACGGGCGTTAAAATGGATACGTACAAAGGTAAGAGTACAGAACTACAAGCCATTCTGAATACAGTCAGTCAGTCAGTAACTGAGTGAGCAAACAGAACATCCCTCAGAGAAAGAAGCATTGAAGATCTAGCACCCATGGCAACTCTTCAATTATGTGACCAAGTTGAGACCACGTGTATCAGTCATCTCAATAAATGTGAATGAATTTAATGCAGTCATTAAAGGATTGTTTCCTTCGGTTGTTATTAAAGTTCATATGGAAAAGAAACATGTAAAAAAGGGTAAGAAAACACCAAAAAAAGAACTTGTGTGTTGGGCATTGAAACAGCCTCTAAAGCTTCTATAACTGAAACTGTATGGTATTGGCTTATAGGTAGACAAACAGGCTAGTAGAATAAAATAGGCAGGGGCGCCTGGGGGGGCTCAGTCGGCTGAGCGTCTGAGTTCGGCTCAGGTCATGATCTCCCAGCCCGTGAGTTCTAGCCCCACATTAGGCTCTGTGCTGAGAGAGCCCAAAAATTTTTTTAAAGAATAAAATAGGCTAGAAGCAGACCCAAGTCCATATGAAGATTTAGTAAATTTAGTATATGATAAAGGTAGCATCTCAACTTGATCGGGCCTTGTTCATAAAAAGAGAGGAACTTGTAGGTGGCCAAAAGGCCGCTGATAGTCTGGGGGGAAATATATGCAACATATATCACAGATACAGAGCTAATATCCCTAAGATCTTTTTTTTTTAAGTTTATTTATTTTGAGAGCATGCACATGAGCAGCGGAAAGGGCAGAGGGAAAGGGCATCCTAAGCAGGGCCCATGCTGTCAGCATGAGGCTCGATGTGGGGCTTGAACTCAAGAACTGTAAGATCATGACCTGGGCCCAAATCAAGAGTCAGACACTTAACCAACGGAGCCACCCAGGTGTTCCTCAAAGGTCCTTATGTAAATCTTAAAGGGAAAAAGACAAAACATGGGATAGAAAATAAAGGGAAGAAACAGACAACTCATTCTCCCTCACCCAAGGAGGTAAAAATGGTACTTGAACGTCTGAAGGTGTGTTCAGCCTGACCCGTAATTCAGACATGCAAATCAGAGCCCGCTCGGAAGCGCCGCATCTCGCTTCCAGATCTGCAACAGGGAAAGTGTAACCACGCATTCCGTTTGCGGGCCCGTAGGGAAACCCACCCCATCGCACCAGCTGGCGGGAGCCTGGCATGGCCCAGCCCTCTGGCGGGCACTTGGGCAAGGTCTCACGAAGCTGTGTGTGCACGCACCTTCTGACCCAACGGCACTGCCGCGGGAGTTGACCTGGGACACGCCCCTCCTATAGAATGAGCACACGTGTCCAGAGGTGTCTTAATTGTAGCCTGTTTATAATTGCAAAATACTGGAAATAACGTGGGCGGAGGAGAGTGGCTGAATCAGCTGTGAGAGGGCCACACGACGGAGCCGCGCCACTTCTGTCTCCGTCTTTGAGAAAGAACTAGAAAGGCCTCTGTGGCTCCTACGATGTGATTTCCAGGATGTATTGTTCGGAGAAAAAAAGCAAAGTGTAGAGTATTGTTCATATGCTTCCTTTTTTGTAAGGAAGGGGAGCTAACAAAGTACCCGTCATCTGCTCGTCTCGAAGGGGGACGCACAGGAAGGCCGGACCTGCAGCAAGAAAGTGGGGAGAGAGAGTTGGCGGGGTGTGCGTGGGGACAGGTGACCTGGCTCTGGGGACACCTTTTGTGTGGTTTTTGACTTTTAGAACCACGTCAGTGTTTCACATAATAAATAAATAAGCACTTGTGGTAAGTATGCGTTACTCTAGGATTCAGATTTATAAAAGAATCACTGTCCTTTCTGGGGTAGAACTCACTGGGTACAGAGAGGCCGTCCTGATACTAGGTATTTCTTAAGTAAATTTCCTTGTTTACTAGGCGCGTTCTCTGTGCCAGGCCCGAGCTCCCTTCCTTCCACGCACCGCCTCACGCAGCTCTGGTCGGGACCCCGGAAGCTGGGTGGCTCACGGCACACAGATGAAAGAGAACCCCAGATCTTAAGCGGCAGAACGAGGTGGGACCCCAGTCTGTCTGACTCAAGAGTTCAGACTTCCATTCATCTTTGAGAAGTTCCCTGAAGCCGCCCCAAACAACACGACCGTGCTGCCCCTGGCCGCCCTGGGGACGCTTACCCTCGCAGTCCCCGGGCCCCCCTGGCTGCCAGAGATGCACTGGGGACTCAGAGCGCCGGGACCGGGAAAACTACCCTGGGACATAGGGAGGGGGCGTGGCCTTGGTAATTTTTCTGGGCCGACTTGGTTTCTTAGGCGCAGTTTGTGTAGGGCTTCGCTAACTAGGCTTGGTTTGGGCTCCGAAAGCATGGGACCTTAAGTTCTGTGAGGCATCGTCTTCCGTTGGAACATAAATGTGTCGTTTTGCGGGAGCTCCCTGTCCTGTCTCGTCTGCTGTAATAAATCAGCTGTTGCTGAAACTGCAGGGGTCCTAACCTTGGTCCATGATGCCCTGGGAAGGGATGGCGAGGCTTCCAGAAATCTCTGCAGTTTTTTGCGTGTAGCTGCACTTGCTGAGAGAGAGGGACGGTGGCTTCCATTAGAAAGGGCTCCGGGGGCGCCTGGTGGCTCAGCTGGTTGAGCATCCACGTTGGCTCACGCAATGCGCTCATGGCTGGTGAGTTCGAGCCCCGCATTGGGCTCACTGATGTCAGCGTGAAGCCCGCTTCAGACCCTCTTCTCCCACCGTCTCTTCCCCTGCCCTGCTGGCCCGCTCTCAAAATAAATAAACGTTTAAAGAAAGAAAGGGCGCTTTCTTTCTTTCATTTAAAAAAAGAAAGAAAGAAAAGCCTACCCAAGGAAGGCTGATTACCCTGGTCTCAGAGCCCAGCTAGAGCTCGGAGGCCCTTGTCTCCAGGCTGCCTGGCCACCTGCTGATTCAGCTTCTCCGCGCTCTCGTTTTACCGTCAGTGTCTTACCATTCGTACTTCACTTCCAGGTGAGTTTCCGGTAGCTCCCAGGCTCCCGTGCGGCACTGCAGGTACTGCTGTGAGGGAGGCGGGCCGTGTAAAGAAGCAGACGGATCTGAGGCTCTCAGACCCCAGAGCGGAGCCACTTAAAAGAAATACTTGGCCATTTAAATCTGGTTTTCGGTTTTCTGACAAGTAAATCTTTAAAAATGTTTTTTTTTTTTTTAGTTACTTGGTTTTTATTTTTTGACACAAGCATGTTTTTTAAGAACTAATGTCAAGAGCAGTTTATGCCATTTTCTCCCTCCCTCCCGCCCTCTCCTTCTTTTCTCTTCTTGTTTGCAGATACCATTTACTAGATGTATGTCCCACCTCTAGTTCCTTTAGCTATTAATTCAGCGTAGTTGTTCCCAGAGGCAGGGGTGTGCTCACATCTGTCATTTGAATGGGTGTGTAGTGTGGTAGTTTCCCTAGGATCCCCTAAAAATACTTAGTCTAAATTAGTGAAAGCCCCGTGAGGCAGCCTAGAACCGCCCCCCAAAATGACTGTGCCGGTGGTCTGCCATCTCTTGCGGTGCCCTGTAAAGGCCCTAGTTCAGGTGGACAGCCTCCTCCCCTCAACACACGCCAGTTGCATTTGCCCCCCGATATCGGGAAGCATCGGCCGTCGCTGGTTCATGAGGCCGGCATTTACAGCAGCGAAGTGAAATGTGGGAGAAAGCTACTCTTCAATTCCTTTGGAGTTGGATTTTACTGTAAAAAATATTTTGAATCCGTTCTACGAACTTAATATCTGGTGCAAACAGGCGGCACTTGCCCTCGTGAGGCGGGTCTGATTCGGTTGTATGCAGTGCTGAGCGCTGGGTCTATTTTCAGGGTGCCCGACTTCCAGACTCTTGTCTTACACTCTGCCCCCAGCGCGACAGCTCTCCATTCCAGTACTTGTCTTCGTTCTCGTGACGGCGGTGACTGATCCGGTCCCATGGGAACGATACCTCCAAATTGTCATCTCTAGCGGCGAGCCTCCCCCCACACGCAGAATGCCGCCTGCACCCCTCCCGGCGTCTCCCAGCAGCCCCCCAGCCCTCCCCTCTGCTCCCCACGCTGTTGCCGGAGCTCTCGCCCAGGAGTTCTCCTGGTCTCCGTGTTTCCGGATGTTCTGCCCCAGCTCCATCTTCCACATCTGAGCCATCATTCCGAAGGGCAGGCCTCCCCATGCCCTGTTGTCTTCTTGTTGGCTTGCGGCATTTAAAGCCTGCCTCCCTCCATAGGGAAGCTCGTGTGGTCTCTGTCACCTGGCCTCGGTTTACCTTTCCGCCTCTCCTCCCACCTCTCTCCCCTCTGCCTGGGCAGTCTCCGTGCTCCCGTGGAGGCACCGGGGGCACTTCGGATGGACGGTTCCCCCAGGCGTGGTGCTGGCCGGTGCACTGCAGTGTTCGTATCCCAACCCCAAGCTGCCCAAAGCCCGAGCACCCCTCCACTTCCTGCGATAAATGAAAATACCGCCTCGTTGCCAGGAGCTCCTTGGGAGCCACACAGTCTCCAAATGCTCCCGTCCCTGTGCTTCTGTGCCCTGTGCCCGCCCTTCCCCTCTGCCCGTGGCCTTCTTGTCCCCCTCCTGTTCTTTCTGACAAAACTTCTGTGTGTCCTTTAAGATTGGGACCTGCTGTTACCTTCCAAGAACCCCACCCTCCCTTCAGGCTGAGGTGGTCCCTTCCTTTGTACCCCTAAGCCCTGTTTGTGCCTGCAGTAAAGGAATGTACATGGCTTGATCTTAAATGGGTCACTTTGCTGTAAAATGTGTTTGACAGCACCTCCCACGTCACCCACCGTGGGCACGAAGCCCTTCTGGAAACCCTAACGGGGAAGTGCTGTCATCCGGCCAATTACCTGCTAACATCAATGTGGCCACGTCGTCATGTGGCGTCACATAGCCCTTAGTACCGGACGTGGGGAACTTTACAGAGAGGGGGCTCCCTCGGGGCTGCATAATCACCTCAGGACAAAGAGACCATGTAAATTACTGTTGTCGGTCTTGTTATTAGAAGAACAACAATACTGATCAATAGATCCTTTGAGTCCCTCGCACCTTGTCTCCTGCGTTTGTGTCTCACCAGATGGA
The DNA here is from genome assembly GCA_004023845.1 of Helogale parvula. Lineage (NCBI taxonomy): Eukaryota > Metazoa > Chordata > Mammalia > Carnivora > Herpestidae > Helogale > Helogale parvula. The sequence continues at coordinate 12,112 of PJEM01016303.1, read as the reverse complement.
GCCGTTTCTCGCGGCTCCCACTGCGATCGATACCGTGAAGCAGAATTGATGTCGTTCTTCCCGAATCATAATCTTTGTTTTGAAGGGTTATTAACACGGGAGCCCAGGCAACTATTTCCTGTAGACAATCGGGTTGTCCTGTTTCAGATTTATACACAGCAATTGAATCTCATTAGCCTGGATATACACTGCGTGGCCGAAGCGTGTAAATCGTTGAAACCTCCCAGAGCTGTGTTAAGTCTTCAGCTGCCTTTAGAAGCCGTGTATCTTGGCATTCACTTCATCCCCTAACCCCGGTCCGCACCGCTGGTTTTTCCTCCGGTTCATCTTCTCCTTTTCTCCCTGCGTCAAGGTAGACCAGCTGCTCGATTCCAGTAAAAGTGACGCAGCCCATTTCCGTCGGCAGTTGCCTTAGAAGATGAGCAGGAGTCTACGCTGACACGGTCCACGGTGTTAATTACATAAATTACACGAGGTCTTATTTGAGAATTAGCGGAACAGACCTTGCTGTGTGTAGTTAACGGAGCAGTGGCCGTGGCCGTCACCATCCACCCAGCTCATGGCAGCCTGCGCTGCGAGGATGCCGGCTCTGGGCCGGCGCGCTGGGGTCCGCACCCTTGCCGGACCGCTGCTGGCCATGTGTCCTGGCCCTGTCACCTGGAGACCCTTCTGTCATGTCCCCTGTAAACTGGGGCTCCCGGGGTGCTCGCCCGCGGGGCTGCTGCGAGGCCCTCCCGGCTCAGCGGGCAGCGCGCCCAGGGCCGGGCGGGGGCGGCTGCCAGCGTGTCTGCTGGACGAGCGGTGAAGGCCACGGAGTTTTGTAGGCGTTGGTGTGACCTAACTACCCGAGGACTGTTGATCACAGACTCTCTGAATCAGAAAATTCCTTTGTTCCTGTTCAAAAATCCTTTGTAATGATGTGGGGACCTTAAAACATGAAATGAAAACCCTTCCCTTCCCCTTTCCCCCAACCCTGGCATTCTGGTTTTCATGAAAGTCACATGGTGATGGCCTTCGTGTCTGCTTTCAGGGTGGCTGCCTGTTGACCGTGCTTGATTTGCGGGGCGGCCATGTCCCGGCAGCTCCTTTGCCTGCAGAGCGGGGACCGCCGGGGGCGGGGGGGGGCCGGTGGGTCTCACCTTTCGTAGGAGCAGCTGCTGTCCCCTCAGACTCTCCCCGCTTCCCCTGCTTGTCGGTCCTCAGTCTTTACAGATTCCTCTTCCTCTTCCTCTTCCATTGGGTCCCCGGGCTCAGGTCTCAGGTCTAGTCCCTCCTCCGTCTCCTCGCACCATCCGGATGAGTTCATCTGTCTCACGGTTGTAGATACGGCCTGTGAGCCAGTGACGCTCCAGTTTACACCCTCAGTCCGGGTCTTTCCCTGGGCTTCAGCCTCAGACCCCCGCACCTGCCTGTTGCCATCCCCATGGATTTCCACACTTGCTGCTGAGCAGCGGCCCCTGCGTCAGTCATTGCTATGCCCATCCCTCCTTTTGCCCAGCCCAGAGTCTTAGAGCTGCCCCTTGCCTCCTCTTTCTCACCCGGGTTATCGTAGCCCCGGCTGGCCTGTGTGCCTCTCCTCCGACACCTCTGTAATCTATAACCACTGCAGCTCGACCGCTAGTTTGGAAGCGTCTCTCCCCTGCCCGGAAGACTGCCAGCTTCCCATCACACATAGACGCCTCTTCGCCGTGATCGCTAAGACCCACCGTAGAGCACCCCTTCTTCCGTGTCACCTCAGACCGTCTCCTACCACTTGCCCCCGACTCCTTCCACTGCAGACACACTGGCCTTCTCATGGCTCCTAGAGCACATCAGGCCTGCCCCTGCCCCAGGGCCTTTGCACTAACTGTGCCGTCTGCCTCTGGTTCTCTCCTTCACTTCCTGAAAGTTTCTAGGTCTTCCCCGATCACACTATTTTAAAATAGTACCCTACCCACCTCCGGCCACTCTGTCCCTGCCTCTGCTTTATTTTCCTTCATCGCATTTTCACATAGGGCATGGCTGGGATTTGTTTACTAGCCTGTTGTCAATCTCCACCCACTGGAATGCGAGCTCTGTGAAGGCAGAGACCTTGTTTTGGTCCCCACTAGACCTCAGTGCCCAGCACAGTGCCAGGCACATGTGGAACGCCCAGCTAAGCATTTATGAAATGCACGAACGTGCTAGGTTGCACCCACACTGCCCTCTGAGATGGGCACTGGAACGAAAGGCAAAATAAAGTGCCAGAGGCGCGGAGCTACAGGTGGGAAGCTGAGGCTCAGCCTCGCCCGTTTGACTCCGAAGCGCTTGTTCTTTCTGATAACCTGCACAGCCTCTCCCTTCTGGGTGCTTCTGAGCCACTCCCGAGTCTAGAATGTTACTGTGCTTTCGAACCCTTGCCGTCTTGATTTTGTCACCACTGTCATCAAATACTTCCTGAGTGCCTGGTTTCCACAGAGCTCGTGCCGGTCACGGAAGATAAAAGGAGGCTTGGTGCCTGGTCCCTGCCTTTCCACCCTTTTCTTTGCACAAATCCCCCGCTGGACTGTGGGTTCTTCCAGAAAAACAAAGTCACCAAATGCTTTCTTGTTCTTACTCGTATTTCCCAGGCTTAGAACTGTGCCTCGCACAGAGGGGTACCGGTTAGTAGCTGTTGAATGAATGGCTGAAAACAAGGAGTTAGGAGCGTTCGGGCTCTTTTTTTTTTTTTTTAATTTGGCGAGACGGACTTGAGCGCTGCCCGTGTGAGGCGCCTCATCAGTATTCATAGCATCTCTGGGGTCCCTGCTGCCTGTTGGAAGTGTCCCATTCACCCCAGAGCTAATAGGGGTGAAGCAGGGTTGGGCATCCATTTAGGAGTTCGGTGGGGCTCACACCTTGAGAAACCCACTCCCTGCTGCCTCGTGAAAAGACAGACTACAGGACAGACAGCACAGGTGGACCATCAAGGAAGGGGTCAGGTTTGGGTGAGCCGACAGGAGAGCCCTCCACGCAGGGAGAACTGAAAACCAGATGTGGGGCTGGGCTGAGGACCCCCACCCCCCCACCATGAGGACCGGTCACACTCCGCGTGCCTCCCAGATGCTCCTCGGTGTGGCCCTTCCATCTAGGACTGCCGAGTGATGTGATTTTTCCCACCAAGCCCTCAATCCATGGGGACAGTGCTGCCATCTCGTAGATAAGAACACGGAGACCCAGAAGGTTAAATAACTTGTTCAAGGTCACGTTAAGTGGGGGAGCTGGGGTTTGAACCAAGATGCAGGAAGCTTCGAGGTCCTGCTCTTTCTGTCACTCTCCTCTCCTGTCCATGAAAAGGTCCCGGGGATTCAAAGAAGTGTAAGAAGTTCCCCATCCGTGCAGGTGACTGGCAGAAATAACTTGAAGTGAGTCAAGTTCTCTTTAAAGCTTCTTAAAAGAATGGCAGTTCTGACAACATTTAATTCGGGTAGGAAGTGCTTTCTGAACATACTCCTAACTTTCCTGCTTCTATTTTCTTCTTCCACACAGGCTTTATCAAATGATTGTTTTGCTGATAAATTTAGTGTGCAGTTGGGACTGATCTGTAGATGGTACCTGCCCTCACAGGGAGAGAGGATTTTATGGTTCCATTCATTCTCATTAAAATCGGAACATTTGCATCTTAACTTTTACATCTTGTTCCAGGAATTTTAAGCAGTCTGATTGTATGGAAGTGGGTCGTATTAATTGCAAATGGCCCAGACATCTGTTCACTAACAGGGAATGATTTTTTTTTAGCTCTATTTTGTTTTTATATATGATCTACCAGAGCGATTAAGTGAGGGCTGTCGGTGATGCTATTTGAAGACTAGGATTTTCAGAGACTTACAGTGTAACCATAAAAACAAATTTCAGAGTGAATCTTTGCAAGTTCTTGAGCTGGGAGTAATTAAATGTGTTAGGGTTGATGGATTTTTACCCACAGTCTATCCGGGAGCCGTTTTCCATCCTTGGAGGCTCAGTTGGTCTGCGGCTCGTCTTGGGAGCCCAGCTCCGGGGAGGGGGTCCGGGCTCTGGGGCGCAAGGGGGGGGCAGCAGCGTTGTCTTGTGTCTGCCTGCGGGCAGCGAATGAGGAGAGGCGTGTATCTCGGTGGATGTAGGCAGCTGGCGGCCGGTTGAATAGGCAGATTGTTTCCTGCCAGGCATGTAACCATGTTTCCTGAAGTGGAATTCTTGGAACACTAACTCTTAAGGAAATTGACAGGTGCCATAAGTTTAGGAAGTACTAACTGGTTACACAAAGGTAGAAAGAAGGTTCCTTTTGTTAACTTTCAAAATACAAGTTACTTTACCAGCACAAAGGGGTTTATTCAGGAAGAGCGGAGAATTGCAGTTCAGGACGTGCGAGCCAGGCCAAAGCCACGGGCGAGTCCAACAAAGGATGGAGAAGAGCGTTATCTTATGAGAAGGAGGAGGCCCCCGGGAGGGGCCGTCCTGAACTGGAGTCCCCCGGAGACCGGCAGGAGTCCAGGCGGAGGGCGGCGTCTCACTGGCCGTGCCACTGGGGTAGGAGATCCAGCGCCCGTCCCTCCTGCGGGGCCTGTGAGCACGACGCCCTCCTGTCGGGGAGGCCTCTGCTGGGCTCTCTAGTGGCCGAGTCTCCCTGTGACTGATTCTGAGCAGCACGCTCTCCCTTCTGGCCACCCGAGTCTGCTTTCACGCTTTCCCTTGATTCATTTCACACTTTATTGCAGTCCTTTTCAGAACATTTAATGTGCCTGCACGCACCACGAATCTTCCAGGAGGAGGAGAAGGTACACACGGTTACCCCAACATGATTGACTGTGGACCCCTTTCCATGGGATGCACTTTAGGAAATGTTGTCATGATGAACTTCTGAGTACTTCTTCCCCCCGGAGGACCTGAGGAAGGTCCTGAGGACCTCCTCGTGGATGCTGGCTCAGGCGCTTGGTGTGATGTGCGGTCTCGCTTCCGCAGGGGGGTCGCCACAGCCATGTTGCCACTCCGTACCTTTCAGGGCCTGGCTTTTCTCAGAGTTGTGGGTCCCCACTGGTGGCAGTGGGGAAGTGGGGGGCTCTGCCCCCACGCCTCTCTGTATCTGGCAAGAAAGAGAAGGCGATGCATGGCTCAGCATCCATGATCAGGAAAGGACAACGTCGGTAAAAGATACAGAGAATTCTGGAATGAGTGACATTTTTCCTAGTGTCCTGACCCTGCTCCCGCGCCTGCGACCGAGAGGGCTTCAAGTCACTATTTGTTGTATGATAAACCGTTAGGTGCCCTGAGGCCTCTGCAGAAAAGAGCTGATGTTGATGGACCATCACGTTCTGTTTTCGGTTAGGTGCCAAACGTACGTAACCTTCCCCACCTTCTGAGGTCGAGAGCTCAAGCACAGTCACTTCTCTTTCTGCAAATAACAGAGACGCACGGCGCGCTGCCTTGCCACACAGCGAGCTTTCCCGGGCATCACTGCTCTAGGAGTGGGAATGGGTTTAGCCAGTTGATCCAAACCCTTCCTTCATCTCTCTTGGACCCCGTGACAGAAAGCCGAGGAATGTAAGAGGGGATGCCTGCGACTGTGGAACCGAGCAAAGCTAGCTGACTCACAAGGGGGTGAGCCTGCAGTTGGAGCCTCCGGCCTTGACCTGTTTAGCTCCCGGCACCCTGCCCCTCCTGCCATGATGCGTCTCCTCACGCCCCGCCTGCTGCAGAACAGGGCCCGGCACCCACAGGAAGGACCACCTGCTCACCCTTCATACGGAAATCATTTAGAACACTTAATTTGTGTTGACTCTTGATTGGTGCACTATTGCAATTAAGTTAGATTAATGAAAGGTAAATTCCAGTCTATGCATGAAAAAAATCTCTTGTAAAGATCCTAATTAGTGTGTGTGTTTGTTTAGCCTCTCATGGTTTAATTGCATCCCGTCCTGCTATTTACAAACAGGCGTCATTAAAGAATAATGAGCGTGTGGGGAGCAGTGGCACTCGCAGCGGATGAGGGAGCCGCAGGTTGGCGGGCACGGACGGGAAGTTGCCGGTTTGCATTGTTTCGAATGACAGACGGTGCAGAAGCCTCCCCCCGCCGCCCCCCCAGCCAGTCCACAAGGGGAGGCCAGGGCAGCCCTGGTGCGAGGCGGCCGCCTTGTCCTCTAGCCGTGGAGGGCGCTGCTCCTGGTTTGTTCTGCGGTGTCCCCTGCACTGGCGTCGTCTTGTGACCTCAGCCGGCGACGCTCAGACTCTCTTCTCGGCCCGCCGCGCAGGGCGCCTGCGCCTCAGATCGGCGAGGGTTCCCCAGGATGCCACAAAAGCCCAAAAAGCCCCAAACGTGGGATGTTCCGTATGGATCTCAGCGCCAGTCCCTTCTGTGGCCTTTTTTTTCTAACGGACAAATGTCCAGTCAGTTGACAAATCGGTTTATACTTCGCCAGCACCCCAGTAACTCATCCCAGTTTTACATAATTTGCAGTCATCCTTGTGTGGATGTGGGATCATGTTTATTCTCTTCCAACCTGGCTTAAGGGTGAAAACCTGAGATTACAGACAGGACAGCGGTGCAGCAGAAGGAAAAGGGAACCCTCCCCCACCCCACCCCACCCCCGCCGAGATCCTGAAATAACACTACATTTTGTTGGTTCTTATAAGACTTTCTGATTTGGGGCATAAAATAAATGTTTCTCATTACTAAGAAGCAGTGTAGGGTAGAGGCGGTAAATGTGAGGAGGAGGGATCCTGTTTGCCTTGGGCTTGCAGGAGTAACGCTTCTAAATGCCAGTGCCTCGGTTTCCCCTCACGCTACGGCCCTCCTGGCGCACGGTGCTGTGAGTGTGCTCTGTGTACATGCAGACTGGTGCTCTTCCCACTCGAGTAACGCCTGCGGTTTCTCTAGGGATTTTGGGTGAGTTGAAGTCCAGGGCTTTATTTATTTTAAATTGAATTGTAGGAATTCACAGTTTTCAGCACATTTTATGTTTTTCTTCAAACAAACTACAGTTTAATTTTAAGCTACCCTGAGTAGAGCCCCCCTCCCCCACCCCCACCCCACAAGAGAAGTCTGCCGGTGGCCGGCTCCCGCGTGCGGCGAAGGGCAGAGCCGCTGCGTGAGCAGACACAGAGGACCAGCCGGGCTCGCGTGGCTGCCTCTTTGTCGTCGTTAACTCACAACTGTTCCATTTGCAGCCCTCAGAACTGTGGGGCATATTTTCCCATTCATATTAATTGGATTTTAAAGTGACCTTGTCCCAGTATTGATCTGAATTAAAATTTCCTACATCAAGGTCAAGTTGGCACACATCCGACAGTCGAAATATTAAAAAGCCAAGTACGGCCTAACAGGGTATGGACAGAGAAGTGGAAATGAAATGGGGCCAAGTTTGCCACAGAGGGCACCGGGGACACCATCCTAACGCTGGTGACAAGCGGCAGATCTGTCCAGGTCCACCTTCGCCTGGACTTGACGCTGCTTCCTCAAAGGGACAGCCCTGTGTCCGTTTCCAGGCCTGCCTCCCGGGGAAGAGCATCCCTGAGCGCTTGAGCCCGGATCATGCAGCCTGGGTGCGTGGGTTATGACGTTTCGGCTCCCGCCAGTGTACATGGGCCTCCTTGACCAACGACTCCTCTGCTCATTCATGAACTTGAGCTCTGAATCCTAATCTCCAGACTGCCCTTCTAACATCTCTCCATTCAGATGTTTCAGAAGCACCTTAAACGTGACCAAAAGGAAGTGGCTTTCCCCTCTTCTTGCTCATTTCATCTCAATACACAGCAAAACTGTCACCCGCGGCTCCAGCCAGAACCCGGCTGCTGCCTCAGCTTCCAGCCCCTGCGTTCCCACCCCGCGCCCCGTCTCCAGACTTGGGGTCAGCTGTGCCCTAACTCCTCCGGCTTCCCACCATCTCTGCTGGCGTCGCCCTCGCTCAGAGTCCTATGTTCCTTCTCTTGATCTTCCGTGAAGCAGCCAGGGGAGCGTTTTGTAAAAGCCCACGGCACACAAGTCATTCCTCCGCCAAAAACGCTGCCGCGGCTCCCCGTTCCTCCCGACTCACAGCAAGCTCCTCAGCAGAGCCTCCGAGGCTCCCTGGGCAGCCTGGCCTGCCTCTGCCCAGCTCAGGCCACCTTCTCGCCCACCCTGCTGCTCCCAGGACGCTCCGGTGCCCCCACTTGGGCCTTCGCACTGGCTGCGCCCCAGCCCAGCTGCTGCGCCCCAGCACTGACACGGACCAGCTTGGTTTCCGGCGAACTTGACCACCCCCTTGTCTTTGTCGCCCCGTGCGAGGAAATGGTCTCACTGTCCACCCTGACCTGCGCCCGCAAAGAATGTCCACTCGTGACACGTGTCATCCGCTCCGTCTCTAGACCTTAGAACAACATATGGCACATAGTGGATGTGGCTGAATGAGCATTTGAGTGAACGGAAAGATCTGGTGTAAATGTCCCTTTTTTTGACACGTAGATGTTACCTGAATAATCTCTGTGAGCTGCCCACCTCTTCTTCATTTCCTTCAGAACTCTTTGCAGAAGTGATCCTTTCTTATGTGCTAACGTGTTGCCCCTTGGCTCTGCGAGCGTGTTTCTCCTCTCGGTGGACGTGCGGCCTAGCCTGCGCGCAGTGCGTGTTTGACAAAGGACCGTTGGATGGGAGGAGGGCGGGAGGAAGGGGCGAGCAAGGCATTTGTGATCCACGGCAGCTCTGGGCGGCAGCGTGTGTCTGTCTGTCCCTCTGCCCCACTCCTTCCTCGCCCCTCCCCCTCGCCTCCCTTCCCACATGGCCTCCTCCTCGCAGCAGTGGTGTCGCCCCTTCCCCCTCGGCTGTGCGTTCTGCAGTCCGAACTCTAGAAGGAGGCAGTTTCATTGGCCTGGCCAGGCTGGGCACAGCTTCCCTTCCAGGCCACCGTACGGGGTCCCCCTTAGACAGGTTCTGCTGCTGCCCCCCCCCAGCCCCCAGTGCAAAAAGCAGGTAGGCTGAGAGGCAGAAACGATGCGGGGGGGGGCGGGGGGGCTCCCGGGGGGGGCTCCCTACCGGCGCGTCCAGTACAGGGTACGAGGATTCTCCTTCACATCTGGTGGGAGCGACCTGCCATTGTCAGTACGTTCCAGAACACGGTGGTCAGCTTCTCCTTTCGGCAGCTGACCTGACCCCCACTGCAGACATGCGAATCTTTCCGGAACGGGGGTGCCTAGTTATGCTGGCCGTGCGTCTGTGCCGCGCCCCTCATGTTAGGACATAGTCGAAGGTCGATTTTAGAAATTAAAGTGAGTTAGGTTTTATTTTGGCGATTCGGGGAACTTCTCGTAACGCTGCAGAGGAGGCCCACAGGTAGCTGGAAACCCAGATCAGGACAGACCGCCCGCCTCCATTCACTCTGTCTTTGGACCTCATGTGTGAATTTTTGTTGTCGGTTTGGGGGGGATGCAGAGGCAGGAAGATCGTGAGGAGATGTGCAGTTAGCCTGCGGAAGATCTTTCCACGTGCACCGTGCTCCCTGGCGCAGTCCCCTCCGTGCAGGGCGCGGGGTTCAGGAGGGTCGGGTGCCCGAACTGCTAACATGGGTGCTCTCAGCAAAGGAGTCACATTCCGTCATCAGCAGTGTAAGCCACCAGCGCAAACTACACCTCTTCCTTGTAGGCAGGTGTTTCGTAATGATTACAAACAGCTGCCACCACGTCACAAGGACCAGTGGTGACCCCCCCCCACCTGACAGCGCTAGCTGTCCCGTCCTCAGACAGGCTCCGCCTTAGAGACGACACAGCCACAGCCCCGCTGGGCCGGTTTTCCCAGGGCCACCTGCTCGGCAGAGGCAGAGGCAGAATTTGAACTTGGGTCTCTGGGCTCCAGAGCCCTGGCCCCGGCAGCATGCTTCTCCCCCTCTGACGGCCCCCAGGGGACCTGCCGCATGCCAATCCCAGTGCTGAGCACTGCGCTGTCTGGGGACCTGCCTCGCACGGCAGCCTTATCCTGGGCGCACAGGTGACAAAGGAGGCTTACGAGGCCAAGGAACTTGCCCCAGATCACGCAGCCAGGAAGGGGCAGCGCTAAGGTCTAATCTCAGGTCTCTGCTTCTCCCAGAGTTCATAAACGGAACTCCCACGCCCTCGGCCTGGCCAGCAAGTTGGTTTTCTGACTTGCTGGTAGACAGAATTCGAAGTCAGCTTATCTGCCTCATTTTTCCTGGGACTTCGTACAACTCCCGGCTCGGACTCCGAGGACTCTATTTCCAGCGTGGGCCGTACCTGGGGATTACTTTCCGCTTTCATTTTTCCTTCTATTGCATGTCATTGTGTTGCCTTGATCATCGGGGGTATCATTGATCCGTCCCATTGAGCAGAGTGACCGTCAGCGTGGCAAACATCCATCTTCTTTCTGACGACCCCTTACCTTGACCCCTCAGTTTCCAGGTCACAAAGCCCATTCTCTTTCTACGATTCCATGACTGTCCAGCTCATTGTGGTGCCGGGCCCCCGTCTCCAGGCTGCTGTCAGTATCTCCTGCACCTCAGCTTTGCCGGAGTTTCAGCCTTCCAGGGCTGGTCTGTCTCCACTAGCTCTTAGCCACAGCCAGTTTTAGCGTTTTCCTAGAAGGAAGCAACAGCCACTTTCCCTCTGTTCCTCCTAGTTCCCAGCCCCGCCTGCTGCCGTGGCTTCTGGAAGCCTGCTGCTGGGAGAGTAGCTCACCCGGCGTGAGTGTCGGGACCACACACACCTGGCAACTATGCAGAAGTCAGAGCGCTGAGTTTTGTTTAAAAACCGCTAAGTCTAGAGGAAATAAGTGCTTTCATAGGGTCTTCTAGACGGGGTCCAGAGTGGGGGATAAAGCCCTTCATGAGGGGGGTCTTCTGAAGCAAGGTTTTGAGCCGCTCACCAGAATCCCAGAGAAGATGCTGGGGGGCTGGAGGATGAGGTGAAGCAAGGCTCTGTGGTCGCCATTTCTTGTGATTTAGAGAGACCGGAAAGCGGCCATGGGCTAGGCAGGGGGAGAGGGGACAACAAGAGGCAGAGAAGCAGTGAACTTGGACTCAGATCTTTTGAAACCTCAGCTCCCTCCTGTTAAGAAAGACGATAAGACACCTGGCCGGGCTGCCTCCCAGGGTTCTTAGGGGAGAGAGCCGTGGCCTCGTGGGCACGTCCCTGTCCTCGGTCTGGAGTCAGGAGGTGAGGCTGCAGTCTGTGGGGAAAGACCTCCAGGAGAAGGGAAAAGACCGGGTGGCACGGGACATTTCCCCAGGCCACATCTGAAAACCTCTTTCGGAGATACGTTCCCTGAAATACCATTTGGGGCTTGCTCGTCTATACAGGCAGCTCCAAACGTGTGCTAAATTGGACAGGTGCCAAGCCAAGCACTTTCGGATTGTGCCAGACAGCTTAGTGATGATGGCCCCCCGTCGAAACTCTTCCTCCACTGTGAGCCCCACGCGGCATAGCGCTTACGTGCCCTGCAGTGATTTCAGGCCCATGCTGGTTTTATCACCTCCCTGAAGGCAGGAGCCGTATTCGATGCTCCTTAACCCCCTTTAAAAACGGGGGAGTTGAGGGGCACCCACGTGGCTCAGTCAGTTAAGCATCCGACTCTTGATCTCAGCTCAGGTCTCGATCTCAGGGTCGTGAATTCAGGCCTGAGATGGCCTCAGCGACGGGCATGAAGCCCACTTATTTAAAAAAAAAAATGGAGTTGGGAAAAATGATTTTTTAAAATCCGTTCCGGCTCCAAGGTTACGTGGTTGACTCTGTGTCCTCACCTGGGATGTTTAGGTACTCGGGAAGTGCCCGCTGAAACCATTCATGCCATGCTCTTTCTTGGGAGTTAATACAAAGAGGAAGATTAGCACCGACGGAAAATTACTTCTGAGCCTGTGTAGAGATGTCTCTGTGGCTCTCCTTGCCTCCCCGCCCCCACCCGCTAACCACACCTTGGCGAACATCACGGGAAGTAGCGCAGACCCCGTAAGGGTGCCTACATATTTGACTTTTCGTTGGTTATACTCGGAAAGTCACACTTGAGGACGCCTGTGTGGTTGGCGTCTTTCCTACCCCCCCCCCACCCCCGCTCACGTGTGTGGCCTTTGTCCGAACGACAGAGGCCACGCTGCCCCCTTCACCTCCCACACAGGCTTCATGCTCGGGGATGAGCTTTTGGTCTACTCACCCCCCCCTGTATCCC